>JAAAKL020003055.1:0-24124 GCA_010016065.2 Carybdea cf. marsupialis auct. non (Linnaeus, 1758)
TTAGCAGTCAACCAAGAAACAAAAGAGACACATGCTGTTATGTAGTAGAAAAAATGTATCAGTATTCTACTCCATGAGCATGGTCAACCTGGTGTATAATTTACAGTATTTAAGAATTGAAAGGCTAAGAAACAAAAAATCTGAATCGTGAATTTATGGACTTCGGAAAAAAATCGATTTAAATCACTGATTTCGCCAACCCTGATAGGGGCCATTTAATGTTGCGAGGACTCAATCAAACATTTGTCGGAAAAGAAATCCTTTCTTGTGAGTTGGGGAGGTCGTACATCTGTGGAGGTTGTGATCCTGAAAGCCTAGTCCAATCGTAGAAATTGCGCGATAAAAGACCCTTTTTGACTATATCTAGTAAACGTTTTGTATACGCTGTTAAAGTTTGGGAGTGTTTAAATTCTTTTCGACACTACCTAGTTTTGGTCACTTATAGACCAAAACAATACCAATTTGGCACTCAGAGCTCGGATTGGTTACCTTGAGAGCACAGTTGGGTACTAGTTTCATTGCTTCCTTTTAAATTTCAATTGTGACGACTTTTTACTCTGGGAAGTGTTAGACGAAAAATGCTCTTCAGCATAAAGATGTATTTGCTTCTTCGTGCATTTTTCCCCTGTACCATTGACAAACTGTTTGAAAATCTGCATAGGAAACAATTAATTTGAGGTGATTGTGTAATGCCGCTTTTAGATTGTTTAAATTTATCATCACGACCCAAGTAAAGCATTCCAGTATCTTGTTGTTGTCGTTCTGTGGTAAGCAACACATGTAACACACTAATATTATACAACTGGGAATACTATGATTAGTTTCAAATGGATACCTGTTACCGTCTTGTGTGCATGGTCAGATAGGGTTTTACTGACAGGAAATTAAATCGTCGCCCAAATGAATATTTAGCAGAATTTTGGGATCTTGGACTCGAAGGAAAACATCATCGAGTTCTCCTTTGCATTTTCTCGTATGATTTCAGAATTTTTGTCTCCACTTCTTGTGTCTAAAAGAAACTAATGCCTCTCTGAAGCAGCGATCAACCGTCGCCCTCGTGCTGCTATCCGACGCTATTTTCTTCATGTCCCCAATGCGTCAGGAAGCAGGAGAATGTTTTCAACTTTGGTGCATCGGGAAAAAGCCCTGGGCCGACAGTTTAGGCGTCTAATGCGTCTAATGCGCCAAATGGCACACTTTATATATAGGCAGTGTATGAAAAAACGCATTCTAGTTTGAATTCATCAACAGGAGTACCAGAACCATAACAAATTGTTGGCTCAGTTATTTACATTCAAACACTTGCTATGCAAATATCCTCCCATTTTCTCTTTAAAGACTTATCCGTCTGACAAAAGCATTTTAAACGTACTCCGTCGTTAATTATTCTAGATACCTTGTTAGGATGTATTGATTTGTTTTATTTAAATTTCTCACAACATGCTGTTGTCTTCTCTTCGTGGAATTTAGACTTTAGGAGTGAGCAAATTGGCAAGCATGAGGGAAGTTAAAGACTTTCGGAAAGGAATCCACCAGCTGGAATGGTAAGACACTTTTTGTTTAATAGATGTTAGTGAATAGATCCAATCTTGTACGTCATTTCACTTTATTTCTTTAAATTAGTCATGTCGCATATGATATTGTATAATACTGAATTCTATACTATGTTGTGTTTACTTCGCTTGCCTACTAAATCATTTCTCAGATTTTGCGATGCATCCGCCAGATGTCAGTCGTGTCGTCGGTTCTCTGTAAGCCCATTTTATGGGACTCTATTTAAATGAATTTACTAGAAAACAAATGCCGCATATTATCATCTTCGTTCTCATGCCCTTCGTATCCTTCTCACTCCTTTGCACAATTTTTTCCCGCCCATTTTCTCGTGTTCTTTTCATTTTCTTCTACTTTAAAAATGGTAATAAGCATGTTGATTCGCAATGTAACGGCAGAGGATGTTAGAGTGGATTGAATAAGTCCTTGGCTGAAAGATCGGACTTTAAGTCTTTAATTAAATAGACAGCTCTCTTCTTTAGCTTCAGTATGCTCCTTTTGATTTTTACTGATTCCGAGTACGTTCTACTCATTTCGGTTTGCAACTTCCCTCTTTTGATCATATGGTTACTAGAATGTTGGTTTATTTTCTCAGGGAACACGAAAAAATGCGGATGGAAGCCGAAGACTTGCAGACAGCAGTTCGGGATGTTCAGTTGTTGCGAGTCACAAAGGAATTGCAGACGGTAAAAAAAAATTAAAACTGTAATGCACATATTTGTATAATAGACTTGAGCCCTAGTTTGAGCATCATGATTCTTAGAATTTAGAGATTTTAGTTGACATGTTTGTGAAATGGTAGTCAGGTAAACAGATCGCCTTAATTGCGGGATCATTCTGATCGTGGATCACCCCTCTAGGTGCAGATTGATGGTGTCTAAATGAAAGAATAGTGTATTTATTAGCGAAAGGATGCCATTTTATTTGGGAATCACTCTCATAATACCAATACTTAGAAGGAGGAGAGATTGAGGAAATTGTGAATGTTATAACTCACGGGAAGAGACAATAAGGCTTCATTAACTAATGGATAGATTGTGAGGTAGTTTAAGAGCAAGCCACAATCACCTAAATTGACCTTTTAAAGGAAACAACATTTTCATGGTAACATCTACGGATGTCTGCTAACGTTTACGTATCTACATGAAAAGAACAACAATGCTATATCACATCAATGTCTGTCAACGATTTCTTTTTGCAACTTACGTCCTGTTTGGAAATTGATATACCTTTACTGAGCCGCCGTAGTGTAGTGGTTAAAGAGTCAGACTTATATGCCAGAGGTTGTGGGTTCGAATCGCGCCTAGCCCGATAGAAAAAACTATCGGTTGGGGAAGGCAACAGGAGATGTGTTCTCTCTGCAGGACATTGCCTACTCTGGATGGGCAATAATCTACGCTGGAAATCGAGTATGCCACCAAAAAACCCCCAAAATCACCTTTGCCAGGAATCATATATAGCGTTACCAGAAGTAATAATCAAAAAGATGTAATGATGTAGAGTCGTATGTACCTTTGACCCCTGTTTTGAAGGGTTGATGCATTACTAAGCATTCGCTGCCTGCCAGCTTTAGCACGAATTGTTTTGTGGCTGGAAGGAGTTTCCAGTTTGAAAAAGGTAGAGTATATCCTTGCATTTTCTGCTTGTAAAAGGTTTGCGATGTTTTCCTCATCGAAGTAACGTTCAGTAATGATAACACAGAAGGAACATGTCTTAAAAGAAAGAGGATCTGATTGTTATCGTAGGATGCTTTAGTAGGAGATGTACATTGCAAATTCGTTTAGAATTAGAAGTTACTTTTAAATTTGTCCATAGAAGATAAAGTCAAATATAAATCCTTGCTAAACTTTTTCGAACGTCTTTTTGTCTGATTTTTACGTACTGATGAGGGTTTTGTATTACTGTTCTGATCTCAGTTGCTCGTTTTCTCTTTTCAGTATTTTGGCGATGGAGAGGATAGCAGCAGACAGCAGCAAGAAATTAACACGCTGGAACAAACTCTAGCTCTCCATGAAAAAGTAAGGATGATTTTTAATTTTTTGAAATATAAGTTTGATTTGCATAATATATCTACTTGGAGTTGGTTGCAGTTTTATAAATGCGTAGACCTTTAAGCCACTTATCACAGTTTTCACAGTTTTCAATACTCTCTTGTCGGTAAAGTCTCCATTTTAATTTATCACGGGATATCTTTTTATCACGTAAAACTTAAAACACGTTTACGTAAATCAACCCAAAAAGTACCAAGTTTCGATTAATATTTTAGGATCTAAACACAGGGCATAAAGGGTTGTGGAGGAGGCTACAGAAAGGCATAATGGGCAATCGACACTATATAAGAATATAATGTTTGTCATATTCCTTTTCCACATTATTTGGATCTTTAAGCCTCATTGCTAAAAGAACTAGATTAAATGCTGCCAGTAGACATTCTGTTAATTTTCATAGTGAGGCCGTATACGATTTTTTTGCAGTCGTGGAATGGGCGGAAAGGACAACAGCCTTGATTATATATTGAATAACAAGATAACAGCAGACACACTGCACTCAGCAAGGAAAATGTGAAATCTTTGATCTTTAAAGGTGACTTTAGTTAACGTGCAACTACAGTAGGGATCGTAGCTAAGTTAATTGAAAGTAGAAAATACCACAACTGAAGCGCCATTACTGATCCTATAAATAGAACAAATGTGGCTAGGGACTTTTACTATAAACCAGATAATATTATATGCCTTAATGCCACTGACAATACGTTTGTTACGCCATAACTGATTTCCCTACATCCTACCACTTGGTACCTATGTCCCTAGTAGTTTCTTATCCTATGTATACATACTTAACCATTCTACCGTAGAAAAATTCATGTACGAGTGGAAACCATGCTTTCCGTAAACGGTACCCTTTTGTACCATTTACATCTACTCCATTAAAAATGCCTTTCTGTTCAAAATGGCATATAATTCCACTAAGACAGGGATCGGAAATTTGGCCCTAAAGGGATAACAAGGTTACCCCAGCATGCTCTAAGCTATCTTTATCCGAAACAATTAAAAATTTCGTTTCTCTAGTAGATGAAGCTTCCATCTTACTCTCTGGCCTGCTAAGTGTTACATTCTCCTCTACTGTATATCTTCGTCTCTCAGAAATTTTCCCCCGCAATACCAAGGGTGTTTCATCTGTAGGTCCTTTAAATCCCTCTTTCAACTAGTGGCAGGTTGCCTCCTTCTTTTATGTTCATCTTGAAATATACGATGCCATTACGTAGTTCTTTGATTAAACAGGTTAACTAGAGAGCCACAAGTGCTTTTTTGAAAATAGGAATGTTAAAAAGAAAAATATGAAATGAATGAAGTGTATTGTTATAACGAATTCTTCATTACATTTGACGAAGGCCATTGAAAGTGGCAAGCTGTACTTCCTCTTCGTAATTGCTATGTGTGTACAACGTACCAGTAGTGACAAGCTTCTACTGTTTATCGACGAATCTTCCTCAATTGATAAATGGTCTTCACTATCACTGTTTGTTGTAGATGCACTCAAGGAATGTCGATGATCGCAAAATGATCATAAAGAGACTGCGCAAGCAGATTAAAGGGAAGGAAGAGGAAAACAAGAAACTTGATGAGGATCTAGAGGAACTTTCTTTATCAGTGGCTGAAAGACGAAACATAAATCAGGAAAATGGTAAGACGTTAAAGCGAGATAAGATATGCGGATGCAAAGATCGAGGTATTTTATATACATGTCCCAGTATGCTTCTGGTTTCCATATGTGCTTTTGCTGTGAATAAACCAATAAAATTATAATGGGCGACACTATAATTAAAACCGTCAACTGTACGCTTCAAATCTATTTTCACAATTAAAATGAACAAGGAAAATAGAGCATAACAAGTGACAAGAAGAAAAAATCGTCCGCTTGGGAACTTGACTTCAGACATGGAAATGACCCCTGGGCCTATATACAGATGGGCGTATATTTCTTGATTTTGCGATATGTTATGATGAAGCCTTGATTTTCACCCACTAGTCTTGATATATTGATAAAATAACATATTGATTCAGTCAGGTGCCGATTTAAAGGAAATAAATCTGTGAGAAGAGAGGCTTCAAATTGATACCTCGGAATAGATGCTAGAGAAATAGCTCAGTTGGTAGAGCGCACGCCATGAGTTCGAGCGTCACGCATTCGGATCCATTGGCGACATACTTATCTATTTCTCTAATATTCTCTATTCAAACTTATAATTTCAAATTCTTGAAAAAACATTGCAACTTTCAATGGGCTGTGGACAGCGTGATGGGCCGCATGACGGAACAGTATTTCTAGCCGTGAACGGTAGTGGATACCTTTTGTAATAAAAGGTCAGGTTGTTAGGTTTCGAAGTTTGGTACGAAAATGATGAAAACGTCCTAGCCAAGGCTCGTGTGCTTGCTCAAGCTACATTTGTTCCTGTTGTAGATTTTGGTGATGCCTTTATTCATGCTCTAGGGTTACTGTACAGATGCTAAGGTAACAGTTGCCCCGTATCCTGTTACGCGGCTTAGGGGGTGTGAAGTGCTAGGGACGTGTATGTCGTGAGGTACGGTATAGTGCATGTCCTGAGTTAGACCTAGAACCCGATTTTACGGGAACGGATCCGTCCCCAAACCGGTAAAGATACGGCTTGCGTTTACACGGGTACTCTTGGTTACATTCCTGTTTGGGAACGGAACCGTATCCATTTTGATACGATTTTCTAGCGAGACCGAGTGGACCCGTTCTTGTTGGAAGCTCGTGTTAACACTAAGAACGGAACCATTTCGAAACGTTATGAACGAGAGGCTATGAAATTCTAGGAAGAGGCTAACGAAATATATCTTTAATTGGCACGAAATTGGAAGTTATTGTTTACTTTTACCGATCTGCAACAGCGAGAACCTTGTTCTCGTCAAAATGGAAACTCTATTTCGATAATTACTTTGTGCTTTCTCTCTCTTATTAACGAAAGTTCCTACAACCACTCAAACATTCCACAGCGTTACCTTTTAACGCAAAAGAAGGCAATGGAAGCTTCTGAAAGCAATATTCGCACTGGTGTCAGTTTCCAAAGAATTGTTAGCTTGGTCCATGTTTAATGTTTCAACACCCCTAAATGCTTTCAATAGCGCGCTGGACATCCTTACCACAAGTCGTAGCACTCCTCGAAGAGACTGTATACAACCCTAACCCCATCGCTCTTCCTTCTACCGTCCACAACTATTCGAAACCTTGTTTTTACCTTCTTTGATTTTTCTTTTATCTGATTCCTGGTGGATCTTTCTTCATCGTTATTTCGTGAAAGGAAGAAGCCAAAAACCTATGGATGACCTTGTACATTGTTCGCGCCGTCTTCCAGTCCTCACTTGCCTCCAACTTCGAGGCTTTCTAGTCTTGGATTGACATTAGTAATTATGCAGGGTCTTCATACGTCGACGAGAAGAGTGATCTTTTACAGTGATCATAGTTATTCCAGTTGGTGTCGTGTTGTCAGCCATTTTAGTTGTTGACTTTTTTGACGCCAAATTTATTGGGAACAATTCAACGCAGGTGCCTTTGAAGGGATCCGTTCCCGTGTTGACACAAAAAGAACAGAGCTGTCACCGAGACCATGTCGTGTGAGCGTACTGCATTAAAACGGAATCGTATCCATTTAGGAACGGAACTGTTTGAACCCGTTCCTATCTCTCTCGTGTAAACGGGCCCCAGTTTGCAAATAAAGGGCTCTATTGCAACTTTTCGTTGGAAAAGTGCTGCCTTGCACTGAGATTACGTTAGGTCTGAGACCCATTTACACGAGAGAAATAGGAACGGATCCAAATAGTTCCGTTTTTAAATAAAAACAAGGTTGCGCTGCCGGCTCCGTTCTTTCTCTGTTTACACGGGAACAGAACCAATGAAGGTGTGCATGCGCAGGAGTATCTAAAATTTAATCGCGAAATTAAGTAAAGGTCTGTGAGCAAGTAAGTTACCATGACCCCCTTCAGTAGCTTCTCAGTTTAGATTACCCTAATCTCCCTCATCACGAGTAGGCGAATTATCACTTAATCACTCGATCCACATTGTTACATTTAAATACATTAATTTATTGGAAGTATTGCAGCAGTTACTAAGAATAACTACGTAATTTATAGCGCAGTCTGGCATCGTCTCAGGGCATACGTGGTTACTCTGCTCGAGGTTGTGAGGATTTAATTAGATTGACAAATACACACTAATGTTTACAAAACATTGTTCGTCACGATGTAAACAATGCGTAACATTCGCGTAAATCAATTGCATCTTCAAATACCATCTCATCTTTAAGCATCTCGTTCATATTTCAACCAATTGGTTCGGTAGAAACGAGCTTCAAAGGGAAGCGGATTTAGTCAGTCTCGCTGCAACAAGGGGACGGTTCCGTTCCTTAATGGAACTGGTACCAAGAGTATCCGTGTAATTCAAGGCACATCTTTTCCAAATTCTTAACGGATCTATTGGTCCGTTTCTGCATAAATGCGATCTGAGTTTCTATCACCTGGAAAAACTTCGGTAGGGTACCTTTTACAAGTTTTCTTCTTTCGAGATACTTTTACACCTGTAAGGAGTGCCTCATCTAGAACGCAGTCTCGTTTTCATACCTGCCTCTGTCTTGGCTATCTGGGAGTACATCCAAAGAAGCAAAAGAAAGTTAGCGGCAGCGTCAATGTAGATTTTGTTTTACCGACTGTAAAGTTTGTAGTTTGTAGCTACTCAGACGCATTAAGCGATTGATATTAAGGTAAAGGATCGGAAGTCGTTGATACAGACCTAATCAAGCAATGCAAATTCCGCCACAACTGTATGTTTATATTCTTAGATAACAAAAGACCGAAACCTTTCCTTGCTTTATACTGCCTCTTTTCTCGCCTACCTTGACTCGTCAACTTTTCCTTTTTCTAGCACAAGGCACTGAAAGTGGTGCGGAGAAAAGGATGGCCGACATAATCATGCGGAGGAAACTTGTAGATCTTGCAAAGGCGCAAGCTCAAGAAATTGCTCTTTTACGTGCTGAAGTTGAACGTCTGCGAATGCGAACCTTCCCTGCCCTAGTTCAAGCTCGCCCACGTTAAAAGGACTCGTAATATGTGAACGTTAGTTGTCGCAAATTGTATTGCTTGCGTTGTAAATAGATCGTGTTATTGTATACCAACACTTTTCATTTGTTGTCCAGTGAGACCCTCCATACTATTAACTTTATTTTTAACGTTTTCAATTATGTAAATGATTTGTGATTAATAACTGGAAGATTCTCGAACTTTTTTCTGAAACGTTCGTGTGGCACTTCCCAGAATCGTACCGTAAAACAGATTCGTCTGTAAGACTTAAGTTTTCTCTATACAATTGTTTGTTTTCGTTGTTTACAACCGAACTTTTAAGCATGCGCAATGAAAGATCGATTGGTATCCGCGGCAGAGAAAAGATCAGCTATCTTATGCATCATAATAGTTGAGTATGTGATGTGCAAAAACTGAAAGCGGATGCATCTCTTTCTCACTCATGCCTCTGCCGCCGCCACCTTTAAGTGGGTCGCGAGGCATTAATGGAATGTTTCCATTCATGGGAAAAAAGAATAACTTGTTTCATCCTATTAGTAAGGGAATGCTGTCAAGCTGCAATAAGAAAGCGCAAAACCGATTACTGCTGCCACAAGCATTGACAGATCGCATGTATTCATTGGATCGTTAATCCGCGCACGATGACATGCTGAACAAAAACTAAACTTAACACTGATCTTTTTAGAGGAATCTACGAAACAACGAGCATCCGTCCATACAATATCATATAACTGATATTATTTAGAAGTTGGACAATGTATAGTTCTACAAATAACAGTTAAATGAAAGCAACAACAAACGCCCAGCGTAAGTTTCATACAAGATCATTTGACTAAACCCCATTGAAAGGGGACAGCGACTAATGACTAAAGCTGATGCTGTTGGAAACCCGGAATTTAAGAGCAGAAGATTGTTAATCCAATATAATCATAAACAAATACTGACCGTAAGTATTTACACTATTGCTTACCCAGGCTGGAAGTACATCGCAGTTTCAACTTGCTTTGCACATTTCATAAAATAATTCCCATGGATTCCCATGAAGACGTACATAATCAAATGATAGGGATGAGGATTACAACCAAACTCGAACTACTTTGCAGTTATTATTTACAATCAGTAAAAGACGATAGTTAATAACATCTGATCAGAAGACAATGTGACATCAATGATACCAATCAGAGTAATGAGAAAAGGGTAAAAATCAAAGTTACACCATAAACGCTGAGAAGTGAACACTGGTTACCGTGGGAAATGAACTCTAATCAGCACTGCCATCTTTCCCTAAGAAAACACATTTTCATTTGACATATAATAACAGCAAACCTATTTCTTAACACTATTTACAAAAGTACGTTAGTGATTATCATTTTCAAATTGCTACCCTCTGTCTACATTGTAGTACAAGAAACCCGATTTTCGCATACTTAACGAGCGTCCCGCACACTAGCAATGGACAATGATCAACTACCGTTTGGGCCATAAACATAACAAGCAAACTAGAGAGTTAGAGGTCACAGGGCCTGTATTAATAATATTCGACGAAGCTGAGGGTTATTTCCCTGAAGCTCCATGAAATCAACTTAACATAAAAGGACAGCTTCCATTTTCAAGGTGAACAGCTCGTGTTGAACATTGAAATTTAGTCTTGTCACAAGTGCAAACCTAACAAATAATATTATGTATTTAACTAAATTGTAGGAACCATGCATAATTTCATTTTTCTCTTAACTCAAGAAAAGGAAACTTAACAAATTTGTCAAGCTTATCAAATAGTACTGTAACTGGAAAATCGACAGTAAGAAACATAGCGGCTGGGCAAGACAGAATTCGTCGGCGATTCCAGTACGGAAGTAGCAAGTACGTAAGATTTAAGGTTTCTTAAACCGGCCCTTGTTTGCACCGGGAAATTGTCTACATAGGGAATTCTTTGCAGCTCGATGACTATCAATACGGTCCCATGGGTACTTGAAACGGGAAGAAAAAGTTGTTACCGACTTGCACATACGGGCTAAACTGAATGCACGCTTAAAAATCTATTAAAAAATTAGAGTGGTGACAGGAACAAACCGGTAATCGGCGGAGGTAGAAGTAATGGCGTTGAGGATGAGTCTTTTGAAAGCAAAAGTAAGTTACACCATCGAATGCTATGTATGTTCGTCTTTATCTCTATTGCCATTTGATAAGGATGAGTAACGAAGAATCAAGACAGGGACATCTGCATTAGTACATTTCACAATAAGGAACCCCAAACTAACTTGCCCCCTTAATAGGCCAAAAAAGATGATTGTACATCGAAATTAATGCCCCTTACAGTACCGTAGGCAATTATACAAACTCTCTTTTGTCGGTCTATCAACACCAATACGTCATGCTCCACGCAACAAACAGGTTCGATTCTCTTGAAGTTTTCCTTAACTTAAAATTTCCATTATTTTCTCAATTTGAAAGTTTCTCTTTATATTAAATTAAACATACAAACATGAGAATTTTGGAAAAGCGGTGATAACGGGTAAGAAAATCCTAGTAGAAACACCAAGAACTCATCTGTTACTATGCTCGGGGCGAGGGAAGCAGCGGCAGCGGGGTATAACTAACACAACATGTGGGATTTACAGCATTGTTTTTCACATTTTTCTGCGTTCTTTCCTCCATATGACACAACAACCTCGCGACTTTTTGTCACGTTGAGATAAGAATGCTACATAACGACAGAATGACAACCCCATAGAACCTTGAACAGCTAATGACAGGAACAGCATTTCATGACTTCGCCTCATGATCTCCCTTTCTCCCCATTCTACGCGACACAACAGATCATTATACCTAAGCTTAGCTACGTTTACCACCTACATACCTTAAGTTGAACCATAAACCTCGAACTACCGAAAAACTGCCGACACATTCATTTTTCTACGGATATTAATCCGCTACGTCTTCATGAATAGTACAAATAATTTGACGCCTATTCAATATATGAAAGCGTGAGGCGTAGTCTACAATCATCCCAAGTCATAAAAAATACGCGCAGTAGGTAAAGCTTGCTTTTCGTTTAACCAATTGGCATCGACACCCTACGTAGCAGTACTTGTACTCCTGCCTTTTCGAGAAGGAGATGAGGATGAGGATGAAGAATGTTTACGACGTCCACCCTCTTCGTCACTTGTGACACTTCTCGGGCGGCCATCGGGGGAGCCACGGTCTAAAACATGAACAAATAACCGATTACAACACTTCCAATCTACATCCAAATCACTCAAATTTCTAGTACAATAAGAAGCTACAATAACAGAAGCTCGATCCTTTTACAATAGCAATAGCTCTGCAATTTTAATTAGCCATAACACCGTGTTCAAAACAGCAAACATACGTTAAAGGACAGGAGAGGAACTGAAACCGCATTCGTGTGCTCACACGTCTTGATGTAGGGTCCATACCTACCCTTCACTTCCACTTCCCTTTTTCGTACCCCTGCATAACAATTTCTTAATGCAGATGCACCAACCTGGCCATCTTTATAGACAAGCATCTGCACATTTCATTCTTAGAATTGCCTTCACAAGAACAAATGTTGCTATTAGCACGTATGGTGGCATACCTGCTGGCAGTAATGGTGCCAATTCAAATCAAGTAGGCGGATGGCATTAGATACAGTTAAGCATAAAACCTTTCAGATTACAGGTACACGTTAGAATAAAAGTCAACATACAAAATATTGTAGTCGAGTTTCAAATTCATGAAGTTTTAAAATTAATGAGGTCGACTTTTCTCGTTCATGATAAACAACAGTTTGCTCTCTTCTAGTACAAATGGAAACAATGATAGGAGGTAGATAAAAAAGTGCAATATATGTTTTACTATATATAGACATAAAAATGTCTGAAGTCGAAATGAAATTCGCTCTCATAACGCCATCACGATTCACGACCAGGCATCCAGGCCAGCACATTCTTATGAGGGTGAAGATGGGGGGTAATGGCAATAAAATCTATGATCCTTCTAGAGTGTACGAATAAAGAGAACAGGAAAGAAATATTAAAATGAATAAAAAACGAGATGTTAATAGTCAATTGTCAATTGCAAAATGCCTGCAGAGGAAGGTGAGTCATAACAATTCCTGGGCAGTGACTGAGAGAAAGGAACAAGAAAGGGAAAATCTGAAAATGGCAAGAAATGAAAACATCAGATATTTGTCAGTCAGACATAACGTTATAGGGTTGCAAAAAATACATTGTAACAATAAAAATGTGCCAGCATCTTTGGTTTAGGTGTAGCGCTTTCCAAAAATAACTATAAAAATGAGACTAGTCTTAAATCCCTGACATTTATTAATTAACCCTGCTAATGCAGTTATTCAGTCTTGGTAACCCCTGCATCCATGTAAATAACCTACAAGATCAAATTGACAAGACGCGGCGGCATAGCGTGGTACCAAAGATACCACAACTGTTCATATCAACAACGGTAATTCGTAATGTATACGTTCTTTCTTCTTTGCAAGGACTAACCCAGTTCTCTCGTCAATATTCCATTAAAACGTCATCCGAATTTAGCGGCAAAACGGTCAAAGACTTCACACATTTTTGGCTCCAACATACACTGTAAGAGATCCATCATATTTTGTAAGTATATCTGCATTCATAAGTCCATTTTGACGTCATCAATTTCATCGAATCCGCAGGATACGGAGAAGCATGGGTTACATGATGTGCTTACGTAGCTGCAACAAGCAGGAGATAAGTTAGATGTTGCCGGCGTACTTAAATACCTCCGTTAAATAAACGTAAGAGGCTCTTAAAAGAGCATCATAAAATGTACCCGAATCCCATCTACTATTTAGGCAGTGCGACAACACGGCGGCAAAGGAATTGTCATCCTCACATGACACTTACATTAGAACTGTATACAGATGCAAGTAGTCAATATGGCATTTGTTTTGGGGTGTATCTAAGTAAGGAAAGAACAGAAAATACTAAATTGACGGGAAATGCCGACACCAACACCAACAGCACCATATTTATCAAAATACTGCATACCTTGCTCTGCTTCTTGTTTCTTTTTCTCCAACTTCTTCATCAGTTCTGTTTCTTGTCCTTCCTCTTCGTTTGGCTTTTCCTCTAGCTTGGTTACACTAGTCTTCTTCAGGTGAATACGGCGAAACTCAGGTGTTTCCGCATGTTTGTCCTTCTCTTCATGGTCTGATGATGACGCTCTGCCACGTTTGAAATTACCCTTAAAAACCGAATCGGAAACAAAGAAAGTATAGAAACATTGAACAAGAAGCAAAACTTCCCACGTCGAAAACATGAGTTTTCAAACTTTTCGGATCTTAAACTCCTCTACTATCACTCAAGAATGGCGCAATTACTATACACGATTTATACGTGACGAGAAATGCTATGATCTGATAATTTCACATGCGAAAGTTATTTCTTTACGTGTGAACAAAATTCAGTGAAACTATTTTTGAATTAAAGTTGGTCCGAAGAAGAGGTACAAGCGAGCTTTAAATGTTTATAGGTAGGTCAAGTAGTACGTTTTCTGGAAAAGAGTAAGTCATGGTCCTCTTACTACAAGTCTGGCTATCCCTTTAACATAGTGGTCTAAACCCCGTGCTACAAACATCTTTCTATTGTGTGGAGTACAGTATGGTAGCGACATGAGTAGATTATTTCACTTTTCGAGTGGAAATCATTTTAAAAGTGAGCATTAATACGAGGTCAAAGTTCTTGTACAAAGCTACAGCACAAGCGATCATTCTTATCACAATATTAAGCCGGGCTTACTCCAGAAACACATCCCGACTAAGTATGGGGGTTTAAAGGTTGTTAATAAATTATCAAAATGGGCACTCGAATGCTTTTTAGCGGCAAGATGATCAATAATGATTCAATGGAATGATCTCAAGTTATATTGATTCATTATTCTTACGTGTCTAGTATCATTCGCTATATTATTGGATGGAAAAAGCATAAGAAACAAAGAGCCTCCATACTTACCAGAAGTTGAGCCAATTCATTCATAGCAGATGGTTCTCCTTCTTTCTCTTTACTCACAGGCTAAACAGAGAAATAAATAAAAAAATGAAGAAAGGGCCAAGGGTTCACTTAAGTCCTTTTTCTTCATCTCCCCATGTCCAGTCGCTTCTACCTTCATCAAGAGTACATACCTTCATATACACAGAATAATCGTAACACCAGAAACAAAAGCTTAAATTATCAATGGCCGTCAAGGCATCACTCTCTCTTTACAATAGGTCGAACCACTTTCCTTCTAAGACCGCACGGCCTTAACAGTATTAGAAATGTGAGATTACCAAGAAACTAGCCGATATTCGAATAAGTCAGGGTATTACACTGTGCCCAAATAATCACCACTTTAGATGTATTCCTGTCAAACATCTAGTATCCTTACTTCCTATTAAACTACTCAAACTATAACTTGTGTAAGCGAATCAAATGCGTTGCAACGTCAATATATTTCTACCGTTGGAAGCGGCGTAATTCACACACTCAAGGTCTCACTTTAACTTTGGAGTATAAAAACCCCCAAGATTGTAGAAAAATAACTACGATTAAAAGATAGATCCTTAAGTACAACACAAGGACGTATTAAACGGAGCCAATAACAACTTACCGATAATGCTGGCTTAAGACACACTCCTCGCTTGATTCGATCCATCATTTCTTTCATAGCCTCGGCATGCGCATCTGCCGCAACTTCGTCTGCAGAGAAAAGAATTAAAAACGTAATAGGCAATAGTGGTGCGAAGGTGTCACAGCAATATACCCCAACCTCCGCCATGGAGGGGAACCAAATGGCTATCGCTTAGCTTTACAAGGATAAAAGTCTGTCAGATGAAGTAACGACACTGACCGAGAATGAGCACTTGAAAACGCTGCCATCACAGTACCACTTCTTTCACATTATTTTGAGCTCAACCGTTTTCCGCCCATGGCAAGCTCATGCGCCTTTCCAACTAGTCTTTGTGCTACAAACGGGGGTGTACGAAAGCAGTAACATGCACCAAACTATTACCTGTGATGCCGCATTAGTATTCCCCTAAAACGATCATATATGGAAAATGCTCTTGCACACTATAGTTGGTTTTACCAATAGCAACAACACTGAATGTTTACAGATTTCGTACTGTTACAGGACCGCTGTCTGCCTTACCTACACTAAAACAGCACAAACAATGTCAAAAGGGTACCGTTACCACGGGAAAACGCATACCTGGCCATTCTTAAGCAGCATGGCACCCAACACGTATACAAGACCTCCAAAATGCAATATTTGTAGTAGACCATTTCATCAAAGGATAAGGAGAGAACACGATGCTTGACATAAGTACCGCACCTCGACTGCTCTCCAGACATCAAAAACAGAGATAATGTCTGATGAAGTCTTTTTACACGAGGCTGACTCTACAACCTACCGTCATCAAAGTTGCGGCCAATTTTGCTTAACGTTGCAAGTAGAATTGAAGCATGTATCCTTTACGTGTGTGATACATGAAAAGATGGTTTTATTGCTTAAATATTCAAACTAGCCCTGATTAATCTCAATACCTTTGGCACCAGGCCCCTTTGCCCTCTTCTTCTTTCCGCCTATCCTTGTGATAATCTTCCTACAGAAAGAGAAGAAAGAAGTTTGTCATTGTTAAATCACAGAAAATAATCATAGCTATTTGCAGTAGAAACTACTAGAGATGAGATCTATCGATATAAACAATTGGAAAAGGAGGTATCGAGAAGAACTTACTTAAAGCTGGAGGCTGGGAGTGGTGGTGGCGGTGGTGGTGGTGGTGGTGGTGGAATAGGTGCCACACCCATTGCAGCCTGCTTTAACTGCTGTTGCAGATCTTCAACTAAGGAGAAGGAAATAAATATAATTAACCAATTAACCAATCGATTAACCTAACCAATAAATCAGTCAAAAGTTTGTTAAACTACGCACTCAACAAAAAAAATTGGGACTGCATGTAACTAAGAGAGGAAAATAAACAATTAGACTCCAATGTGGAATAAAACTTTCTTTTATGCAGTTTTAAGTGTATTTCGCACAAAGCACCACAGCATAACGTTAGGTTGTTTAAGGAGACCAGGGTGACACGAGTTTCTAAGGCAACGTGAATAAGCGTGCGTGTTATTGTAATGAAAACATGTCCTATTGAAGGAGAGCAACTCGGCACGATAAACTAACGACACCTGGAAAACACAAGAACAGATTTACAGATATCTGACTTTACATAAACAACTACAAGTCTGCTTATTATATATCCAATTGAAAGCGGCAGCACAAGAAATAAGGGGAAGGAAGCTTTAAGCGGAATTTCTAGTTAGGAAATATTGCAAGGGCAGTCGTTGTGCTGGAGGGGGCCATTGTTGTGCTACAAGTGTAATCTATACTTGTTATACTACTGCTGCTGATGATACGGCGAACTTTGAGGATTTTGTTGACGGCGACAACTCTGATGATGATGGCAGTGATGGAATTTGGCGATGGTGATGATGACGATGATGATGATGATAGTGATAATGACTTTTATCATTAGATGAAATAGAGGAAGACAAAGATGATGATAAGATGGTAAAGATGATAATGATAATAATAATAATGATAATGATAATGACGGTAAAGTTAATAATGACGGATAAGATTACGATGATGTTTATGGCCCTGTTGTTGCTGTTGTTGATAATGATAATGGTGATGATGATGAAGATTATGATCATGTTTTTATCATTAGATCAAGAATAATGTTGACGATGATGGTTACGGTAATGATGATTTTGACGATAATGGAGTCGCTACTGTTGTTGTTGTTGCTGATGTTTCTTGCTGTAGCTGATGATGAAGCAGATGAAGGTGAAAATGTTTGATGATTATGCGATAATAATATCGAGAACACATTTCATAAAAGCAAATGGGTTTCGTTTGAGGCATTCTTCCCTTTTACGCCAAGCTTTGCTTTATGGATTATAAAGATATAGATAGGGTTTGCTAATTACTTCTCCTGTTTGCTTCTTCTTCTCTCGCTTGTGCCTCCGTCAGCTGCTTTTGAGACAATTCAAGTTGGTCCAGGGTGATGTTCAATTTCTCTTCAAGATCTAAACACAATAAAAAACAAATACAATAAAAAATAATACGAAAGCTCAGTTGAAAATGAAACAAAAATCGCCAGAGACGCTCTCGGGCCTGTATTAACTGGGCGAAACATGTGGTCCTTGCACTTGACTATGATCTGTGGCTATGAGAATCAGTATATTTGGGCCTTGAGATTTGCCAGTGAGTGCTATACTTCTATAATTAATGAAAAACAACGGCTACACTTTGTCCCAATATAGGAATGTTAGAGCCACGGGGAACAATTAAGATACAAACGTTGCTCAAGTAGTAAACAAAGTATGTTATTTCCAGGGCATGAAATCACATATTTGCAATACAATCGTCTTTGCATCTGATCGTAAAAATGACACCTACTACGTCTAAAATGCTTGGAAAAGGTATCCGACGAAAGGATTCTAAGTCGGTATTTCTTCGTCGTAATTAGTTTCCTATCACGACATCGCTGACTCAAGCAGTAAAATATTGTACAACTCGTAATCAGTGGTAATCAGTCACACACAATACCATATTTGGGTTCTCAATAAAATTAACAAGTTCCAGAAATCCGAACTCGAATGAGTACTAAAACTCTATCTCGTAGCATCATCCTAAATCTTCATAGTACATTGTTTGAAGAGGTACTTGAGATAAATGAAAATGCCACCACCGGGGTGCGAACCAAGGGCCAACACAATCGCTGCGTGCCGCTGTACTGACTTGGCTATGGCGACCGGTTAAAACATAGTTCACTTATCTCTAGTCGCCACATTAGCTCCTGATACTCCACCGGTGGCCGTGAACATCCAGGATAATCCCGGTGGTGAAATTTTCATCTTTTTCAATGAATCTCCTCAAACTTGACACGTTTAAATCCTTACTTATCGATCACACTTCCACTCTAAAGATCAATGTTTACATGTTGGCAACTACAGTGCCGCACCATTTAAACAAGGGTGTGGAAATATCGTGCACGTGCAGTAGAAGCAGTGGCGGTTTTGAAGGGTGCGGGTCCCTATGAAGTCGTGCATTGCAAGGAAGTTCAGAAGACATGTTATTCCTTCCAGTGGATATAGTTTCGAATTTTCACTTACTTCCATGAGATTTATATCGGCAGTCAGACACATCCTTTTTTCTTAGCATTGAGGCGCGGGGCCTCCTACAGGTGCGAGGCCTCGGGCCATGGCTCTGTCGGCCTCCCCCTAAAATCGCCACTGATTAGAAAATGCTGCAGTGTCAAAGTAATAATACACGAGGTGGCAATAGTAACTTAATTCAAATAAACTACAAGGCATACTTTTGTAGCTTTCAATATCTTTCGAATTTTCCAATTCTTCCTGGAGTTCTCGAATCTAGGATAATAACCAGCAAAGAAGTCAACACAAGAACAAGAACAATTCATAGTTCTAGACACAGAAGTTGACCTTGAAATGCCAGGTATTATTAGTCTTCCGATGTAGTCTTCATTTACTTCTACGTAGGATCAATGCTCTACGAGCTTTATCTAATGATTTTGATAATGATTATAAATTGCATATGATTGGTAATTTCAAATTCCAAAATTTATGATGGCAAAACCCCAATAATAGCAGTACTTTTTGTAATAGGTACCGTATCTTATGCGCCCGTCAAAGTCTATGAATTGTTTCATAAGTACCCCCTTTACTTGCACCCTGGTCATTAACAAGGGGCACAAAATATCAACTACGCATGACTTTGGGTACGAACCGAGTCACCACGTGAATGAAGTAAAAGTTTCTCTTCGCTCTAATCCGCGCACTGCATATAACGCAAATTATACAATTCATAATCTAATCACGTCTGTTCTCCTTCCTTTCTGTTCGGCAATCTATACGGACTGGATTTATAATTCCATTACTAAAATGGGCGAATATGCCGATAAGAATAAACATGGCAAGTTACTATAAAATGCCCATCATCATGAAGACTTCCTTCCCAATCAGTTCTCCCTGTTCTTATCCCCCTAAAGAACTTTAAATTATTGCATCATGTAATGCTTCTTCACACACTGTGATTTAACAGGTTGCTGTTTCCGGTTCATGCTCCACGGTTACCACTTGCTACAGGTGTTCCATAAAAAGAGGCTATTGCAACTCCTAGAAGACTGAGCTTTGAGTGCCCCTTAAGGGGGGATTACTTCCATAACGGAACCCAAGAATCAGTTTTCACGATTATGCCCCTACAGATGGGAAGAAAAAGAACAAGATGGGCAGCAGAACCAACATCTGTTAGTTTCTGAGGCATTCAGTTCCGTGGAGTAAAACAAATGAGTATCTACCACGGAAGTTTGGCAACATCACCAATGGAGTAGAAAAGTACAATGTAAAAAGCAAGAAACGCAAAATCGCTAAAACGGTGTCACCCAAATGCTTTGACATGATATTCGAAAGAGGAATGTAATTACTCCGGGGTTGAACCGTACATCAAATCAAACCCCTCAAACGAGAAGCCATTTCCAACTCATATTGATCTAGTTAGTACAGAAATCACACACCACATACAAACAGCATTTTATACATCGCCAATCTCATTACCCTACGATCTTTGTCCTCCTTCAGTTTGTTTAACTTCTTGGACAGTTCTTCCATTTCGTCCATGGCCGTTTTCAGTTTATCGTCATTTTCAACTTGAAGATTGACAATATGGCTCTTGCGATCAATAGCCTTTTTCTCTTGCAATATCTATATGAGAAAAGGTTAAGAAAGAAGATTCCACGACAATACATTAAAATCCAAAGGCGTTAACAGTACTGCATACCACTCCAAAACAGTGAAAAGGGCATTTCAAGAGAATAAATCAATATTCTGAAATCGTTTATAGACATGAACTCAAAATTTAAATTCAAATCCCTCAGTTTTATTTATATTATACCAAGAAATAATGCCCTAATCATAGGGTTCAAGGTGTCTTTCAAACGGCGTCAAAAGACATCACTCAAAAACACACTTATCTTCCTTAGCAGATATGCCTATCGAAATTCGATATGCTACAATGTTACAGAAGATGCATATAGAAAAATATCGTATCATTTCCTGCCCAATTTTGTGCTCAAACAACTCTAAGCTACTTCAGTGCAGTTTCTTCAAGCCTCCTCGTGGATAACTATGCAAGAGCCTGCGTACGTCTGTACTGCGCATGCGCCAAATAAGGTGCTGCACCAAGTGCTAAATATCAGATAAAAGGTTGCGCAACATACAGTGAAGATGCTCTTGCTAGAATCTTAAGTCCCATAGATAGCTTTGCACAACAAAACGCAATACGCCATTCCGACTTGTCAATCAAGGAACATCAATTAACTGGACATTGCTGGACAAGAGATTTCTGGCGCAACTGTTAGTTGCCTCCCTAGTGTCCGTCAAGCAAAACCAGATTTGAGCAGACAGGGCTTAGATGCTTGTAATTTTATCTGATTTTCGAAGACGACGGTGGTTTTGTTTTATGAGATATTCCTAGTAACCTAACAGAAATCGGCAATAAATACTTAGCGACACAATACATGCCACAACCAATTCAGGGGCGGGAGAAATAATTGCAAGTCTTAGCTTATCAACGAAAGAGGGTCGACAACGACTCGTTCACCAGGAATCCACAAATAGACAATGCATCATTACGTCCTTACTGCCCCCCCCCCCCTTATACTGACGAACGTTTCCATTATTCTCGAATAGTGAAATATCTTAATAATATTGTGTGATACGTTATTGCACAGGGGTTTTCTCACGTACTATAGCGTTGAATTTTAGCCTTAAGCAGTAAAAACTTGTGCTGTTCATGTACGCCATGCTCTAAAACGTCCTGAGGCAAAACACGCTATTCATTTACAACCTTCAGATATTTGTCGCTATATGTATCGCTATTCCTCGACCATAATTGTTTACAAATTTTTATGGATTTCAAGCTTGAAGTACTGGGAGATGAAGCAAAAGACCTAAGCTGGAACGATGTATTGGCAATAGATGTGAAATCAGGCTAAACGGAAGGTAGCACTATTTGTATTTATTATATTTGGTGACTTACATTCCCACTGGTCAAGACAGTCTAGGGGCTTGCAGGACTGGATTCAATTCCCGACCTCCAGTACCCCCATGTTTTGCAACTGGTATTCATAACATTCCATTATAATAAAGCTTTTGTACGGGACAGGCTGGGACCATCTACTGAACTGTTTTCATGTTCCCAGCGCATTTAACGCGATGTTTCTGACTCCCCCCAATTTGGAAAAGCATGCGGAAGAGATATCGTTGACATGCAAGGATATGCTACTCAATGAGCATCTATAAATCATCAAAACAACTAAAATCAAATACTTGTCTGCAGAGTTGTATCCGTGATACTACTTTCATGCGAATTGCACTGGGATAAGCAGAAAGACAGTTTATAGCTTAAAAGGGTACTATAAGGTTAAACTGAATGGTAGTGAGGCCTTTGGGGAATCGATCAGACTAGAGCACGTCCAAATATTACGACTGCGTAGTTTGCGGTTGTGTACAACTCAGCAGTGCAAAGTAAGTCCGCGATGAACGTCACATGGCATATCAATTAGTTCATTAGAAACATGAGGGGCTTTTAAAACTGAAATATGCTAACCTGAAGATCATATGGCCAATAATGCTTTGCCATCTACAACAATGTCATATTATCCATGAAACCATTAACTATTAGAAGGTCTTAAGCATATTCGCTAACATTAATAGACTACAAAAACGTTAATTGCTGGAAGACTTTTGAAATATTCAAACATGATTTATGGAGTGCAAGAAATGATCCAAACGCACAGCTGATGGTTACCTCGCTAGCATACTCCTCTGCTTTTCTGCGGCAGTCCGTTTCGATTTCATATCTCTTTCTGAGCTCCTGAAATTCATCGAGGGCCAATACCGAAACTGAAAAGAAAGAAAGGGTAAAACGACTTTTCCATCATTGTTATGTTAGATCTAATGCCAGTTTAAATCCCGAATTCCATTATGAACCTGATGTAGCGCGCAACATTTTTACTATCGCATTTGCGATGTAAGAAAGAGATGTAATTTACAGATCTCTCTTGGCAATCAACAATGATATAAACTGTAATATGGAGACACTTCTTGTACATATTTAGTTAATGCAAACATTTTGTTGCGATCAGTGCCCACAGAAATATTTGGGCACAACTAATTCGCTGTTTAACAGGACTTTTAAAAACCTGACCCTGAAATTCGATAACAAACTTGCTAATGCAGTAAGAGCTTTGTGGCATCTTAGCAAAGAGGCGCGCTTTGGATCGATAGAAGAAATTTTGAAATTGAAATTAGAAGAAGATAGAAGAAATTTTGAAATTGAAATTAGAAGAAGATAGAAGAAATTTTGAAATTGATAGTATCCAGGCAGTCACGACACACTGATTTATCGATTTAAGACCAAATTAGTAACTTTGCATGGATATTACGTGGTAGGCAAGCCAATTTTTCATCAGGTAAAAAGCGAACGTCAGAAAAATGCTAGACTGCCTTATCCCATGGTTGGAAAACTTTATCCCATCAGGTAAACGGACAAGACTATCTAATGAGAAACATTTACAGTGAAAATAGGCTCCAGCGCTTAACACTACATGAATAAACAGCTGGCTTCTTCTGCTGATACATGACTCTCATCTGGGTCATTTCCCTACAAATGCCATTTCACACATGGAAATCATCTCAACCCGTATTTCTCACCACACGTCTCTGCATCACCGCCAATAAAAACAAAGATGACAAAAGATTCTAATTTCGAGTAATTACATGTAGGGAAACATATCAATCAGCGTCTATTCCCTTTGACATGAAGCGTTCCGTCGCCGTATATCACTGCGACAAAAACAATACATTTCCGGTCGCATTTAGGTTTGTACCATCAACCTGGCATTAGAAATTTGCAGTATGATTGCAAGTCTCTTGGCAACAGAGAAAACTAGGAATTGTAACCAGGAAAGTCGAATTTGATCATTTTAGGCTTGTGAGCAAATATTCAAAGTAGGGGTACGTTTAAGGTCTTACGTTATAAAAAAATGATACTATAGTTAATAATAAAGGTGGACAATAAAGGTCATGAAAGGGAAGAATCCTAACACATGAGCATATTAATTATACAAGTATTATAAGTGACGTATGGTATCACTTTCATGTCGTTGACCATTTTAAAACTAAACACTGAGGTTGACATCAACATCAACATGTTTGCAATAACAAGATTACGACTGACTGTCAACAAAAAGGGGTCACGTTGCTTTAAAACTGAAAATGATCTTAGTCATCATGCAAAACGCCTTTGTCTTTAATCCAATATATTCGAAGCATTTTTATTATGTTTTCAAAGACATATTTACCTCCATC
>JAAAKL020003056.1:0-24124 GCA_010016065.2 Carybdea cf. marsupialis auct. non (Linnaeus, 1758)
ATATCTTTATGCTTTCGTGTCAAACAGGGTAGGAGCAGATGGGGAGGGGAGTGTGTACCCTTTCTTAAATGTTTGATATGCATAAATTTCTTGCATAGATTTTACTCATTGCAACAATACGTGCACCCTCGTCCCTTAGAATTATCGCTAGGATCATGTCCTGCAGATGATATTTATGCCTGGGATTGAGGGCTTTTCTGATGGTATTTTGCTACCAGAGTCTTGAATCTGCTGTTCAGCTAACTCTAATTGCATAGGCATAGATTTTATTTCTGAAGGTACATAGGTCTACCAGTCTAATAGAACATATGTTTTACGAGTATTAAGGCTCAGGTGACCTGAAATCGAGGGGTACAATAGGAATATAGCTCGTCTTCGAGTTTATCCATCTAGTGATAGGACAGTCTCTCGGAGGACATGACCCAGGTCAACAGATATATTCACAAGTAGTACCTACGTGTGAACAGCAAGAAAACAACCATCACTGCCTTTCACCTGAATAACAACTTGGCCCACACCACCCTGAAGATACCCTGAAGAATTCATGAGATTATAAGTTTCATAATCTCTGCCTGGGTAGATCCCTCAAATACCACAAACCTAGAAAATTGAAAGGAAAGGGCTGTGGAGCAGCGCAGAGCGTCCTGAAGACGCCTGCACCCTCTTCGTGCTATTATTTGACAGAATGTGCCGTTCGAGTCTGGTCGAGTAGTGTCTATACCACAAAAGTAACCACTCAACGTAACAAAGTAATTATATCAGTGCCGCCGAGAGGCGGGCTGGGACCCAGGGCGAAGAACATTTTTGAGGGGCCACACCCATTTTACTGTTGGAACGCCCTTTTCAAACAGGTGCCTTGTTCATGGCGGAGTATGCGGAAAAAAGCATCATATCATATGACGTACAACATTTCAAAAACAAACTTTCGGATTGATACAGCACGTTGCAATAAAAGAAAAAAATCTATTTTTAACTGCGGGCCCCAGGGCAGTGCCCAGGCTGCCCTCCCCTCTCAGCACCACTGAATTAGACTCATAACCAGGGCACTCAAACCAACCGCACTGAACAAGTTACCAATTATAGGTAATACTGCAACCCCTCCCCCGGTGCGTAGATATTGCGCCAATCAAAAACTACTCATCAGAGTAGCCTTTCTACCACAGCCGACAGCAAGAGTGTTCTAGCCACAGAGAAGACATAGCTATATCTAGCTATATCTAGATATACATAGCTATATCTTCTCTGTGGTTCTAGCCAGCAGAGCACCAGCCCAGGCTCCTGAAAGTTCCAGATTAACCCCCAGAGGACCACTCTATAAATCCAGGGAAGAGGGATAGTCCTTTGATGCCCAATGAAGACGAACGTGGGACGACATCACGCCAGCAAATGGCCACCTAGTCGCAAATTCTTCCCTGATGTGGTCGGGTTCTTCAGCACAAATAGGACTAAACGGGCAACAACAAACCGGCTGATACGCGGGCATGGCAGAACACAGAAAAACCTACACGGTCACGGTCACGGTCACGGTCACTACCTCCCGATGCTCCAAAAAATTTCGTAAACGTTCGCTGGTTATTCTTTGGTTAGAAAGGAATCTCTCAGAAATCCTTTTGTTTAAACGAAATCCCGCAAGTTCTTCCTTGCAAGTGATGTAGTACCGTTTAAATAAAAGATTCTGGCAAGTGTCCCATAAAATGTTTTTCTTCTTTGACTTCTACGGGCCCCTCTCAAGCCTGGACCCTGAGTGGTTACCTCGCATACCCTTCCTCTCGAAAGCACTGGGATCAGATAGGATGAAGCTAGAGAATTCAATGTACGTTTATCAACACTGGTCTTCTCCTTCTTCGTAGGCTGTCTGTCTATACCAAATCAGGGTTTGCACCGACCATTCCAAGGTTGTCACCTTCAGACATAAATGTCCTAACACAACTGAGTATCCTCAACACGGGCTCCTCAAAATAAGGAGACCACGAAGCACCCTGGTCTTGTGAGGTTCAAAAGGGAATGTTTTGCAGACGCAGATTTCTTCACTTTAGTGTCAAGTGACTTAACGCAGATTGTCCTCTGAAGTAACAGAGGCAGTGTATGTGTTAAATAGTTTATTGGGTGAAGAGCAGCAGAGACAATTGCTGCTAGCAAAACTTGAATTTGGAGGATTTCCGTCGTTGCCTCCATAGCTTTGACATATCGGCCACTACATGTTGTCTTGATATTGGTAACGTTAAATCGATAATAATCTGTCTGCTCAGGTATCCTTGTGTAAATAGGCCATCCTCAACGCCGCTTCATTACAGCAAAGGAGTTGTGAGATATGCCGGCGCCAAACGGCTTCTGAACAAAAGTAACGTAATGAAACCTCCTGTGCATCTACGCCCATACGTTCGCACTGTCAGCATCATCAGATCTGAGACAGCAGGTCCTAGCAATCCATGAAACGTGTCTTCTGACAAACGAGACTGCGAAGCTCCATTTTCCACTGAAATACAAAGAGCTTCGAACGAAATCGCTTTGAGAAGGTCAGCCTTTCAGACATCTTTATTAGGCGCCAGTCTTCATGCACTTAGAATGAACCGCACGTGGCCGACAGTTGGAAGCTGGGGTGCTAAAATTGATCAACAATAACAAAGCGGCATAGCGGCAAAAATAGAAAACTGTCTGGTGCTTGAGGTGCTGTGGTGTCAAATATTTTAGAATCCTGCGGCTTTCTCCCACGAAATGTCATCTCGTAAAATAGAATCGGAAATCTAGGAACAAAACAATACAATTAATAACCTCTCCACAGTTTTCCTCTTTGCTATGCTGGTTAAGTGTTTACATAGTTATGGGTGATTAAGCGAAGGATAAACTTGGGGCCTGTTTGCTTACTGTCGAAACTGAAGAGCCTGATAATTTTAGAAGAAAACAACAATTAACAAGTAAAGTAATCAAACCCCGGTGGCTTTCAAAAAGGCAGGCTCAGCGACAGGGGCCGAGATTTCAAAGATATATGACAACAAGGAGTGCAATATTGAAAAGAAAAGGGAGATGGCATACATGGTGCTATTTAGCGTTGTTTTAACATTTAAGTAGAATATTTGTGAATGTTCATAAAACATACATATACTTGCATCACTCTGCGTTAGCGCCAACAAGCGCGATCATTGTAGCTGCAACAGAAAGACAACATCTTCGTCTCATATGACAAACCTACAGATATTTAAGCAGTGGCGTGACCGCCGAGGGTACCGGGGGACACACTTACAAGATCTCCGTAAATTCGATCTCGTTTGGTTCAAAACCAAAACTTAACTTGTTTTTTGTCTTACGGATAAGTTTACGGTAGTTTGAAATAATGAATCGTCTCATTATAACTGAATCTGTTATTGGAATAGAGAAATGGATTGCAAGTAAATGTAATGAATAATGGGATTATATTGTTTTGAGTTCCTTTACGTTTCGGTACATTTAGCAACAATGTAAGGGGAAAGGGCCTCGTTTTTGAGAAAATAAATAGCTTAGTTTATTAAGAAATCTCAATGATTTCTGTGCCCCCGGGGAGCTTACTCCTCCCCTTGGGATGCCTCTTTTCTTATCAGGAGGTACGATGAGGTTGGGGTTTTGAGCCAAGTTTTCGTTCTCCCTTAGTTTACAATCGATTTATCAGGGATCACAAGATCAAAGCAATTACAAACAACATACAGTAATAAGAACTGACAAACAAAATCACCTTTAGAGGCGCCTTTCATCTGGTGACATGGAAGTGCATTTAAGTTGAAAGTAAAGTGTATGATTTAAGACGAATTGTGGTAGGTATAAACAATCGTAAAGGAATGATGCTATTGCTTGTTAAGGAAATGACGACGTGGGTGTATAAATCCCTTTCATTCACTTTTAGATTTCAATGAGGGCAGGTAGGTAAGCTGGTAGGGACTAGGGATTTGGGGGGTAGGGCTTGCACCTTGCCCCCTTTGGCTCCCTGTGTATATGGTCCTGTTCACAGCGTTTGCATTGAGTAGGTATTTTGGTTGTCAGAAAAATCTAATGACGTAGCTCGTGCATTTGCGGAGAAAAGCTTGTCCATTTTAACCATAAGGTTGCCAGATACCTTGAGAACATAAGTTATCGAGCGGATTTCACTCATTATTGGGGAAAGCTGTACTTCTCAAGATTCTGTTTACTCGACATCGAAAGCCTTGAGTCCATAGGAAAGTGCGTTGGACAAACAGAAAAAAATTATTCAGTAAATCTATGGAAAGTACCCCATATTGCATATTTAAATGTGTTTAGGTCACAACACAAGATGTTTTCATCTTTAAGTACTTCTAGTTTAACCTATGCTCATTTAACCTGGACTGAGTAGGTTTGTAAACATGATATCGGTGGTCCACTGCGGTAAACTTTTTTTTTTATTCAATGACACAAAATCTTCAAATTTTTTTGAACTTTAAAGGCGAAGGCAAAAGACTCGAATACTTTGTTGGGGAACCACAGAATAGTGCACGGAATATAGATTATCTGTTACTAAAAGTGATTCACGCAGCTCGTACCAAAGTCGCTATTGCAAATAATAACACATCAACATAAGCATTGAAACTAACTTGCTTGTCACAGGTATAATCACCGGGGAGGTTGGTCCCTCCAATTATTCTGACTGCCATTGTTTTGTATGTTTGGCCGATGAACATTAAGCGAAAGTATTTTCACTATTTTTTCCATTCCCTCCCCCCAACCCCCCAGCTTTTATTTTTATTATAAACAAACACGTAGACCGGAAAGGTTTCTTACGGGAAGGTGGGGGCAGCACCTGAAAAGACGGACCTTTCCTTTCCGTGCTTTATATGTGGACGGATAGTGGTCTAGTCAATAAGTCGCGGGTTTGCTGCAGGACATTCCCAAATCGGTGACCAGGACCGTTCTTTGAAATGCTACCTCCTTCTGTCAATGATATTTAAAGTCAGTTTCTTTCTTGTAGGGATTGAGATTTCATGTGGCTGTTTTGTCTTTTCAATTTAAATACTAATGTGTAGTTTCAAGAGTTCTACCTCTTTAAAAGGTTTTTGAAAGTTTTTCCTTCACTTTTGAATCGTGAGCCTTTGAAGATTGAAGTTTGATCTATTGACGTTTGTTCAGGGAGTGACTGTATTCAAACCCCCAGCCGAAGACAACGCTTGTTTCCAAAGCAAAGCTGGCAATTCCTCTAGCACGTGTTCCAGTTCGTTGTGCAGAAACCTGCGAGAACGTGCTCGCAAGGATATTTTTAACCATAGCAATGCTGCAAATTCGGCATCACTGAACGCCAGGTGAAGTATTTCGCGGGCTAAAGAAACTATGTCTTTCATGACTAACAACCTTACGTTCTGTCCCATTCAACTTCCTGAGGTATTATATGAAGCGAAACAATTGTTGGTAATTAACTGTTCTGTCGGCATCATAGCTCTTAAAAGAAAGCCATAAACCAGACATTAGATCAAGTTTGTACAGACAAAAGACATAAGCTAAACTAAAATAATGTGAAGCGAAAGGATCAACCGATGAAATCCCGTAGCTTAGTACTAACAAACAAGCCCAAGGATTATTATCTGACTCAAATTGCTGAAAGTTTGTGATGAGCCTGACAGACCATTGTTCACTTGCAAAAGGATGATTGAAAAGAACTGTCGTAAAATTCATCAGTCAAAGAAGTGAAAGAAAAATAATTTTGTTTAATGAATTGAGATACAAATCACCTTATTGACTTGATCAGGATAAAAATTAGGGGTTTTGACAAATTGAAACCACGGTTAAAACCGTCTTGATTGAAAAGTAATCGAGGCAACGTAAAAACGATTCGGTGCGTTTTAGTAATTTGGGCAAGCTTTGACACACTGAAAACTGGCCAGTGTTGTAATTAGCTTCACCTAAAGTCGAATTGTGAACGCACATCGGCTCAGAAACCGTGTTCTATGGAAAGCAATGCTTTTCTTACAGAGCAGCAGCATAAGTTGATAAATACAGGTCTTAGTTGAGCCGATCACCAGTTCATTTATTTGAAGCAATTCAAATCAAGCCGCCTTACTGAAGTTATGAAGCTATTTCAGTAAACATATCCTTCTCGATTGATCAAACATCCGTTTCTGTGTACGCTTTTCGATTCATACGAAAACATGAAGTAGAACTTACGAAGCAGACGAACAAAGCCGCTCGTTTACTCAACATTCGTCAAGAAGATGAAAAACAGCCGGAATAAAGTTCGACGCGAAGAAACAGACTCCATGAAATCGACTATCTGGTCATAACCTGCTTCTCTTGATCAAACCCGTAAGTTAAGGAGTGTGTATCAGATGAACATGAATAAGTAAACACACAAAAGTTAACCTTCTCTCTTAAGCGCACTGTCTTAAGTACTAAGTTACATTTTTAAAGTCAGCTACCTGAGGTAAACTTCGACCGCTTTAGTGTCAACAGAGACAGGTTATGTTGACGGTCTATTTATTTTGAACTGTCCTCTATTTCCCAGGACATGCGGTTTTTCAACAACTTTGGCTCTTTGAGCAAGGTTTACACTGGAATAACTAGCCTGTTAACATAGTGATCATTATCCTTCCCTTAGTTTAATATTTGCGGTGTTAAAGTTCACAAACGTTTGTCTTATTCCCTAGATTTCAGGCTAACTGAGTACTTATCTTGGCTATACAAATTAGAAGCGTCAAATTTTTTAGACAAACTTTGACTGTACGGGGGCAATGAAAAGAAACATAGGAGAAGTCGAATGAATTGTCCTGGGTATGAAGAAACATCAATGATGTTTAAACATGGCAAACGAAGGTAAATTGGATTGTCAAGATGACATCGATTTGATTGTCTGTCTATTACACTCTCTTGAGTATGTGGAGAATCTGACCGGGTTTGTTTTCATGTTGTAAGGCAACGATTTGCATCATTCACACCGATGCTTGATATGGCTGAAGCAAGATGAAGACACTGTCTTTTGTATCCACATCGCACAGATGTGTTACATCGTCATCTCTGAACGCTGCAGGGTTTTCGTATCTTGGACCGGTTAGCTAAACAAAGTAATTTTCACTGTACTTCGTCCATAGCTCGCAAATTGTCGGTAAATATACTACGCGATTTGAGTTTGGCGCCAGGCATTTCTGACATTGATGCTTGATTCTTGGCGGAATGTGCAGCGTAGATCTCGTGCGAATTACCCTTCGGTATTATAAAGGGAAAAATTCAAAGCTTTCACGGGTCTACGAAAATCTTAGAAGATTTGTTCCCGTGATGAAAGTTAACCGACTGGAAGTAAGAGTTTTGTTACTTCTTTGTGAGTGGGATGCAGAGGTAATACCCATTTTACAAATAGACCAGATTGCATTGTCAGATTTCGTGCTAACGAAGAACGTTCTACGAAAGAGAGCGCAATAATCTCTTGGCAGAGAAACAGATTCTTACCCTGTTCTAGCCTGCATGGTTTTGATTAATGTACCCCATACGACTCAAGAGTAATGCAGACAAGCTAGGACACAAGGGCAGATTTTGTGTTCGATCAGTACAAGATGTACTCCCTGTTTTTGATATAAAAGCTGCGCGTTTTTCAGAATAGGGGGGTGGGGGCAAACGGAACAAAATTATATCAATCATCCGACCATCCGACAGGCTTCTAGATCTGTAGAAAAGAGTTAACAGTGGTGTTTTAAACTTAGATGCTTTCTATATTTTATTATATATCTTTCACATTTACTACAATTTCTATCCAACTAACATACTCACTGTTTTCGCCTACATTTTTGATAAAAAAGTGGACACAACATCCTTAACATTTCATTGAACTAGGCTATAGAGAATAGAGGAATACAAAAATAATACAAAAGGTAGCTGTACCCCCTAAGTGGCAAGAACAACAACTCCCACAAAACAACAAACAAACAAATTAAGAAACAGAATATCGAAACTCCCCTCCAAAAACCAACACAAAAAGCCCAAACAAAAGTCACCACCACAACAAAACAAAGGAAACCAACAAAATCAACAACAGTTCTTGTAAAACAACACCACAAAAACAAAAGACGAAAAGCAGAGGAAATAAAACCGACATTAATAACAAGAAAAATAATATGGAAAAACCTTGGAAAAATCTCCAAACATACAAAAACTCTACAACAACAAACTAACAAACAACAAGAACAGAAACAGAAAAACAATAAGATGTGGTATAGATTACGTTAGCTACAATGCTAAGTAATATAAACAAGACGGATTATTTTCGGTTTTGCATCTTTTATGCAAAATAGATAATACGAGGATTGTAGATTTACTTTACTCATTTTCCAAAACTTCTCTTTACATCGAGGGAGAGAATTTTAATAAGAGCAATCAATCTGATGAACCTTTCAGCGAAGACGACGCCCCTTTTCCAGATACCCACACCGCCACATTCAGAGACAGAATCCCCCAACACCTTTTCCACAGGGTTAGGGCTACAGTTCGGGTTGGGGTGGAAAAAAGTGGTAGGGTTACTTTTTTCAGGGCACTTTTGAACAAAAGTGGTGGGGGGCATCTGGAAAAGTCATTACTTCCAACACACGTGTATGGTTTACAAGATCATTTTCAAGATCAATGATAATAATAATGATACTAGTCATAAATAATAATGATTATAATTATTTTCAAACTTCAATGCCATCTATTCATTCCAAAAATAAGTTTCAAGTTTGTACATACCATTCTCACATTTTCACCGACTACGAAGGGGACAGGAAGATTTTATAGCAGCATATATTTACTTAAATTCTTACAACAACAATATTGAGTACAACTATGTTTAGTAACGGTTGTTATTCATGTATATTCAATGTAACCTATATATTGTAGAATAGCACAAGTTCCACACTCAGCATCGATTGCTATAGTCATGTTGTAAGAAAGTATTCTGCATCACGGAGGCAACCAACTTTGTTCCCATATTATTGAGGTTAAAGCTTACTATCATCCTTTTTGAGGCACTGTCTTACACAATAAAAGCAAATTGGGAAAGTATGCCATGATCTTATGCAATGTATACAATCTGCGATGACGATCTGCTGATGTTTTGCTACCATTTAATCTGCAAAGGAAGGCAGCACTGGCAGGATGTAACTTCTCATACCAAGTAATTTGCAATGCTACTTAAAAGTGTAACTTTGATGTTTGGTATCTCCCAACTAGCTAAGCCCCTATAAAGCCCATCGGCCCCTAATCCTTTTTAGAAAGAGCTACTATTCAATTTCACTTGTCCCTTTGTAGCTTGACTGAAGCTCGTGGCTTCCTTTCCAACTGAAGTGTTCTCTCACGTAAGTAGCATGTATCATCCTTTATGTTGAAATAACGGAAGAAAAAAAAAAGAAATACAATACAACAATCCACAAAAGTCTATCATTCAGGTAGGGGAATTGGATGTTCTTCTCGAAGGTTCCAGCATTTTAAACAACTATGGTCTCACTCCCTTCAACCCTGGAGAGTATGCAGATCGAATCTTACTGTCCAAATAGATAGAGTGAACTCTTATGGCAGCTGGATTCTAAGAATGAAGTGATTCTACTGATCCACTTTCGAGAGATGCATTATTTTTCAATGATTTTGCCCTGTGAGGAGTAGCATTTAATTTTCTTCTTTAAAGATGTCAAGATGAATCAAGTGTCATAGATATATTTGAAGGTCAATGCCACTATGTTCAATTTAGATCAGGACAGTTGATTTTTTATGTAAGCAATAAAATGGGGGTAAATTATGTTCGCTCTGAATGATCAAAAAACAAATACTGAGACAAAGAAAAGAGGTCTTACGTGAAATTCTCATAACATGCCATAGGTTTAAACCAGAAAGATGAATTTATGAATGCTGTAACCTAGCAACAAAATATATAACCGAGCTATCTTGTTGAAGTGATTATTTGAATTACAGGGATTCAGATCTTTTAAATGTGGGAAGACTCACCTACTGTTTGGAAAAGCTTCATTTAAAACAACCAAACTAACTATCTATGAAGGCAATGTTTAATACAAGCCACCTAGTGGTGGACTTGTGTGCGAACGAATCGACAAATTTCAAAAATATCATTATCAGGGAAAATATTTGGCGCTAGGGACCATTTAATAGAGTGTGATCTCAGTTTTTATTCGTTAAAGCACCCCTTGTTTATACTGAAACTCAAAATCAATGTTATTAAACAATATATATCGGAAGTTGTCCTACCCCCGCCCCCTCTTTTGGGCGCCCCGCCTCGGAGTGGGCGGAAATTTGTTAATACTCACCAAAGAGTAGAACCGAAAAACAATTTTGTGCAAGATATTTGTTACAGGAATATAGCGACCGTTGTTGCTCTCATAATGCATGAGAGTTCTCCCATCCACCCCTCACGGGCGATTTTAGGTCAAGCTCCTTATGATGCTGATTTAAGGAGATGTGTAAGGTTGAAAAAGTTTTGATGAAGGTACCGGGGGCACACAAAAATGTGAGAAGCTTGCTACGTATCAGGACTTAAATGAAACTGCTCAACGTATCTTGAAGACTTCCCAGGGAATATGTTTAGATTCCTCCCTTTTTTAGATTCTAGGAAATCTTACTAAAAATGACCATGGTTGATAGTCAGATCATTTGGTTCTGTGAGAGGAGTAAACTTCTTTGTCCAACGTACACACCAGCAATCATTACAACTTTACGGTGATATTACCCTTGTCTGTGCTGCCACACTACCTTTGATTCCCACTTCTAGATCTTAATTAACACCTTTTTCATCACGGTGGCTGAGACTTGATAAGCCTTCGACACCCGTGACATACACTTGCACGTTCAACTACATTCTATTCCCGGAACAACCGTGGAATCGAGGTAAAAAAAGCCTCGATTGATAGGAATCAAATCATCCAACGAACATGGCCCTGTCAGCAGTTGTAATCGTTTCGGAATCGTTTAAAACAAGCACTGCTCTCATCGTCAGTGCCTGTATCAAGATTTTTCCTCTGCCTTTGAATTTCTGTGTTTATCCTTGCTGGAACGTTCTTGTGTGGGTATCAGCTAGCTGTATTGTAATGGTCATGTGCAATACGACACCGACAAGTTCTATTGTTCACTCGGAATTTCTTTAACTTGGTAGAATGTGTGATGAATAAAAAGTCAAGTCGTTGCATAGCTTTTGAATGTAGGTTTGATGCCATGGGTTCTATTACTACCCCAATGCTTAAAGTTATTAAGGGAAAGGGGGATTTTGTACTAGTGCTGGTGGCGAACTGTCAATAAAGCCAGCGAATGGCCAAACGCGATTTGCTGTTCAACAATAGGAAAGGCGTGGCCACGCGCTGCATTGATTGAGCAAAGACGACAGAAAAGAACAATGACTGATCAGTGCTTAGAGATCTGTTGGCACAGTAAGTTGAACAGAGCAGAATCAGAGAAGAGCAATAAAGTGTTACTATAGTCATTCAAGGCAAGTGACTAGGTTACATTGACATAGCAAACATCAAGTTTGCGAAGATCGATTTAACGTCAAAATCAACAAATAGTCCTGACCATTACAAACGTTCCTGATTTTATTTGCCTGACATGGACTCTGTGCGCACGTTAGATAACATTCAAGCTGCTTTACAGCCTCAAGATCCGATGGTACCGGAGTACGATGTTAAACCGGTTGTTGGCGGGCAAATGACTGAGTTGGCACCGCCTAGTAGCTCACCGGACGAAGATATGAACAATCCAAATTCAAAGCAAAATGCAGGATCTTCAACGTACAAAAGGAGTTATCAACATGCAAAGCCTCCGTACTCCTATATTTCGTTAATAACAATGAGTATCCAGAACTCACCTACGAAAATGGTGACTTTGAGTGAAATATATCAGTTTATTATGGATTTATTCCCATATTACCGACAAAATCAGCAGAGATGGCAAAATTCCATACGACATAGTCTTTCATTCAATGATTGCTTTGTCAAAGTGCCACGATCTCCTGACAAGCCGGGAAAGGGAAGTTTCTGGACACTACATCCAGACGCTGGCAATATGTTTGAAAACGGTTGTTATCTACGAAGGCAGAAAAGATTCAAAGCAGACAGAAAACCAAATCTCTCGCAGCTTCCACGACCTGATGCCTTTCCTTCTATGGGAGGAATGCCTAAGATGGATATGGGGCCGCCACGAGGCCTAAATACACCATTTTTACCTAGCCCGTACGGACCTTATCGACCTGGACTGCATTCGTTTAACCATCCGTTCGCAATTAAAAATATCATCGCACCTGAACATGAAGCCGATTTTAGGTCGTATGACCCCATGCATTTCTCATACCATCCATCCACGTTTGCACAAGCAGCACAGGGATATCCTAAAACCATGGACACTGGCATCCCTGCATCATCGATAAGCGATATGAACTTAGGTATGGGAGGTATGAACCAGTATTACCAAAGTTGTATGTTACCTCAAACAAACGGACTCTGATAATCAGTGATCGATGTGACTACCATCAGGGAAAATTTTTCCTTCGCATGGACTTCGTTTTGCTGAATTAGTTAAGGTAATATATCAATCGTGGGTTTATTTCTGCCTCATAGGCAGAATTTTTAACATTCTGTGTTAGCTAACGGAAACGTGCTGTTTACTACCCCGTTAACTCAACTCACACCTTCGAGAATTGCAACAGTACTAAATTACAGATCATCCCGTTATATATATTTATATTTAAATTAGCCAACATTTGTGAAGATATATACTCTATGCTAGGCATGAATATTTGAATTTAAACTTGCTTACACTCATGTTTTGCAGGTTGGACTTTCTTAGATACTTTTTTTCGCAGAGTGATTTTTCCAGTAATATTTCAGACGGCTGCAGGGAATTGTCGGTCTCTAACCGTGATTACTGTCTCCAGTTCCCGCATTCGGATGCTTGTTAATTTGCTAAAATAGGTGAATCGAGTTGAGTTTTAACCAAGGTAGCTATTCGGGTCGTTTTCTTATTTATATGTCTTTCTGGTGCACAGTTCAACGTTTTAGAAACAACACTTAAAGAGGTAGATACAAATCGTTGTTTTCTCGCCGTATTTGATCCATTCACAAGGTCATAATGTAGTGTTTATATTTGAATATTATATGATCAACATAGAGAGCTTGTGTATATAATGTATAAAGGTATACACACACAAACACGGCATGGGTTCATTTAGCACCTTAGATGTGTCTTCTCCTAACAACTGACAGTATGCTAACACGCCATTGATCGTAAGTACATATTTAAGCGAGGGAAGGAGAAACACTGTCAATAAAATGGAGGGCAAAAGAATAAAGATAGCAGCCTTGTGTTTACTGGAGTAACTAGATAATGTTGTGAATTGTTTGCTGTAGTGATTCTAAGGCAGTAAATGAGATTTACACGACTCTTGCAGCACCAGAGGAAGAAACGTTTACTAGAAGGAACATTACGACAGGCTTTTTGCTTACAGGCAGAAAGGACTATCTCACAGCTGCTCATTTCAGATTTGTTTCCTTCGATGTCGTTTTGCGGTGTGTCGAGACAATAGTTACTTTCAAGCAAGGCAAAACAATCAGAAACCTTGGCTTAGGTACCATCAAGTAACAAAAACTGAGGCCTAATAAAAAGCCGACAGAAACTAATAAGAGAAGCTTTGAAATTCCCAACAATGGCGCCCAAATAATAACCTCGGTTATTTTATCGAGTGATCCCAAAAACAAAAGGTGATTTTTACTGATGTTATGTGCTTTGTAGATTTTTCTATTCAATCTTTTGTAATATATGGTCTTATTTTTCATGATTGACTTCAAATCAAAGAGATATTAGGATGTTAGATGAATTTTTATCGATCAGTTTATCGAAGCTCTGATTCTTAGATTGATTCCGCGATGATGCAGATCGATTATTATCGTTTGATGTTTTAGTGTGTAGAGAATTACATATGCTCTTAAATTCTTAAAAGTATAAAGAAAGAAATTATAATGTGACAATGGGTGCTCAAGAAGATTTTAAATTTAAGTTAATACAGAACAGTACTGAAATCAGATGTATGTATATGTATGTATGTAAGAGAGAAACGTTGTAAAAAGTTAACAGGTATTTGTGTATCCTTCACTCGGCTTGGGTTAAAACGAGAGGAAAAAAATTGAAACCGAGAAAGACGACTGCTTCTGCATCTTATCCTTTTGGCAATATCTGGATCCTTTTAAAGTTGAAACATTATGTTTCCATTTTCAACGGCCACATCAGATTTTTATTATTGGCGTAAAGAGCATTTTTGCATTAACGTTTTGCTGCCTCAATTATCTCGATAGGTATGAAGACTTTCTAATTTTGGTTCTATTTCTTTGGGTTCTCTATTTGTTTCTTCGCTTTCTGTGGGTTTTTTTTCTAGAATTATTGCCATAGTTACATAACAGTTCGTTGCACAGCAATATCTCAGTGAGAGAACGTCAGATTGGGTTATCAGAAGGTTTAAGTACACCGATTTTCCCTCAAATGCAGCGCAAAATTGTCATTCGGATATGTTTCCTTCTTTGTTACAAAAACATATTCATAGGCCTATCCTTGTCCACGGGAGATGTAGTTTCCATCGACATCAGTTAGGAACCTGTTGAAAGGCTGCTGAATCCAACTGATGTTAACTTTATCACTTGAATTTCCAGTTCTTTACCGCAAGAGTTTCAGGGAATGTTATAACATCTACGTTTTATATACTCATTATTTTCAGGGCTTTTCTTTATTCTGGAAAGACTTGCATTGGTCTTCTTTAAATTAAGCAGTATCTGCTAGAGCGCATCTGTGAGTAAATTATTGCCATCCGTTTTCTTATAAAGCTGTAAAATTGCGGGCATCAAAACACCTTAAAGTCATTTTGTTGTGGTAAAAAAGAACTCGTACTGATCATTGCACTTTCTTTCATTTTAACTGGTTAAGCAAGGTATAAAACACGCATAAGACAGGCCCTCCTTGTTTCAATTTCTTCGAATTAACAACGTCAAGTCGCTGCAAGTTCAGAATTCCTAAATTACGGTGCCCTCTGTCTTCATAGTTAATTCCAAGAGTGGGTGATAACTTCTTGTACCTCATCAGAAGAACGTGTTTTTAATTCCGTAGTGCATAAATGGTTAAGAATGACTGACAAGACGTTCGGAACATGTTATTTCTTATTTTAGATCAGCTTTTTCTAGTGGTTACCAGATTTACAATTTCCTTGTTTGTGCGCACCAATTCTCTCGCGTTACTTCTAGGAACACCTCGCACATTTGTTACAGTATCAACGATGTTTGTCACAGTTCAACGATCTAAACCTTGTCAGTTCAGGTTGATAGTATGATAACTAATTTTAGTTCAAACTGCTTCTAGATGATAACATGTTTTGTGGTGTATTAAGTCTAAATCTGTCAATATGTTGACATAACTGATAAAACTGCTAAGACGCGAAGGAACCTATCGATAGTCCTTGTTAATGATGTTGAGATGGGAGTGCTAGTAATAGAAAAGGTATCAGGGAATTTTATACTTTGAAAGGCAAGAAAAGTTCTCTAAAGAGTGTTGGAAGCAGTAGGGATGTTATTTCACCATTACCGCTTAAAGGACATTAAGTTCAGCTACTAACGCTGCGTTTTATAGCAGATACGAGATCATAGTCCACAGAGAATAATAATTATACTTAGTAACCAGCTCATGTCTTAGGTGAATTCAGATAGCAATACAAATGCACTACATTACAGGCGCTTTTTAAAGTTTCCAGACTTAAGGAATCGAGTTATTGTACTTCTTTGCAAGTAGATCTTTTTAATTCACGCGCGTCAATTGTCAAGAATCTGAAAAGGTACTTGTATTGCGAGTTACAGTATAAAAGAAAGCATTTCAACATGAGCTCGGCAACTCGCTATTGAAAGTGTTCTCCTGTAAAGATGAGAATTTGTCTCAAATATTTTGCATGAGATTCTTAATTAAAATCAGACAATTATGATATTTTACTCTGAAGGGATAAGGATCTGAATAGCAATGTAAAGTTTTTGAAAAGGGTGTGTTTTTGAGTTAACTGCACAAGCGTAGCCTTAAGAAACCATCCAGTTGTCATGCTTGCGAGTAAAAAGAGAAATCAAGTAAGTTTTGTTGCACTTGGGATAACTGTTAGTGCAAAAATGTTATTGAGAAACGTGGTTTGGCTGCTGGTGGGTCTAAGTTGGGTTCTTGAAAGCTGTAACCAATCTACAGTTCCTATCACTACTTTCGCAGCATTTTTGTAAAACAATTATACTTTCCAGTAAAACATCTCAGCATTACGTTTCTGGGCACCCAAGGCCTCAAGGTGAACTGGTATATTAAGGACGATCATTATGTTGATTTCCTTTTAAGATCGACATCACGAGCTTAGGAAGGGAAGCAATTCAAAAACTGGCAACTACTATAGAAGCGAGATTGCCGACAAGCATGAAAGGCGGATCTTAGTAAAACACGAGTGTCTGTAATCTCCATCATATTAGAAAATTACGAAGGATTATCATATCTGGTTACTCTGACAGAGGTACCGACATTATTCAAAACTCACGTGTGTGGTAGTTTCACACCTAGTTAACTCCATGTTAACAATATTCCTTACCCTCTCATTTTAACACTTATTTCAGTAACTGTAAATAATTATGCACTGAACATTTCTGTCGAAGTATGATAGACATTTCGTCTTCCTTTTCTTTGTTGCTTTGGAAAATTAGTCAGTAATCTGAACCGTTGACTACGAATATCAAAGGGTAATATGACTTCTGGACACGATTTTAGTTAACGTTTTGGCTGTCTACGTATGTAGTTGATCACTACTTTCTTTCATCTGCAACACTATTCATTGTTTATTCTCTTAAATCTTAACATCATCCTTATTTGTAATTAGCAGACTATGAACGTTCACAAGCTTTTAAATTATGACAATATCTTAAGTTTAGGAAACTGTTAAATGTTCTAACAAGGTGATTTTGTTTGTTCAACTTCCTATTAGCTGATTATAGTAATTTTTAGTGAAAATAAACGGAGGAAAGTACGGAAAAGCGATGCAGGGTCTGATGAGCCAGGGTAAGGATTTCAAACTTAAGTCAAGTTCAAACAGAACAAATCTTTCCACATTAATGAGCTAAGGTGTTTGCTATTTGTGACTCGATTGAAATATCAAAGCCTGCTTATACAATGTGCTTATACATGCGATGATATATGCCCTCCATTTAAAAATGAAAAGCGCTAAACGTTATACTATTTCTGAATTGTTATGTGGCAAGAAGATCATTGATATAAAGTTATTGACATTAGAATTCCTTACTTTATCAGGTCAAAAAGCCTAACAAGGTACGATCTGGGAAGTTTAACTGTCTTCCATTACCGGCATTAATCGTCGGTTCCACACAGAAAGTTATCTCTGAAATCGTATGAGTACTGAATGTACATGTGATCCTTTCAACGTAACATTCTGAATTGATACTGTGTTTTCCTTCGATGAAAGGTAAATGTTTGAATCAACTGATCTTTCTAAAAATTAGTTGAAGAAATATTTGCTTGGAGTTGTTTTGTGATTTTAAGTAGTCCCAAAGATAAATATATCAGATTAGATTGCTTTGACCCAAACCAATATTGATCTTAGAAATTTTAAGTCTAAGCGGACCAGTACACAAACTAAGAGCAAAATAACCCAACATGTCGCTTGTACTCTAAAATTTACGGTAGATTTTCAAATAGTGTTCAGTTGACACAAGAACATGTCTTTGATAAATATTGCTTTTGGCGAAAGCTTGTTTAAACTTATGTCCGTCATCATATTCGCCTCACAATCCTGACATTGTGCGTCTGCCCAGTCACTGTGAATTTAGCGAGAGAAAGAAATATTACCACAAGAAATGATATGACAGGAACTTGGATAAAATGTGAAGGTCAACTGATGTAAGTCGAAAGTTTCATTTCATTCTCGTAATTTGTAGTTCTGATGCGGTGTAAGATAACACGTCGGCCATTTTGTTTTATTTCAAAGCGAAGTTGGACGGCTTTTTCGGCGATTGCCGCGATATCAACTGCTGTTTCGTTCCTCCCCATAAACGACAGTTGAATCATAACTTTCAATAGTCTGAATATGTTCTCCCCGTAAAAGATAACAATATTTTCCTTACTCTGTTTTATAATGATCAATAGTCCTGCAGTTACTTTAAATCCTCCGCTATTGGTTTCAGCGTCTTCCTTGAACTTGAGATTTCATTTATTATCGCTGTACAATGCTATTTCGTCGCTCTGCATTAAGGTATCAAATTTAACATCATGCGATCGTAAGTGATGGCATCAGATCATTGATTGGTATGGCTGCTCTTTTGTATGCTATTAATACCTCACAACGATTTCAATGCATAAGTCAGAAATCATCAACAGTTATCATGGTTTTGTTACTGGGCTTTGACCATTGCTGCAACGTTCGGATGGATTCCGTAGGAATTACACAATTTAGCCTTAGGACATCACATGTACGTGTTAAAAAAGGTTGGGAAGACATGCTAGTTAGTTATATGGTGTCTAATAGTAACAGACAAGCCAGGAATTTAGTTGTATAATATATATTGAAAATTGAAGTTTGAATACGTGGGCCTTGAAGATAATACTGCTTATTGCAGAAAGTGGCTATCTATTTGTAAAATCGGAAATAAGACAGTAAGATAATATCTGCCTTTCAAATTTTTACTGGACAGCAATCACTTGTATACCAATAACTACATTTAGGAACGAAAATATGCGGATCTTTATAATATTGATGATATTGTCTAATTTATAAGCCACCATTTTGTTGCATGGCGTAACAAAGTAAAGGGATCCATTAGACAATACACCTGCCCTAAATGAGTCTTCAAATGTAAAAATACTAGTAAATAGAGCTGGCCTCTTTTTCGGTTTCAGTCCTATTGTGAAGGCGTTGCGACTACTGAAATATTAGACTGGTGCATCTGATCTACTATTTAGAGGGTTAAAAATTGATGCTTTAGCTCATTAATTCAAATAAAGGGCCTACATACTCCCCCCACGAACAGCAGATCGTGCAAGCTTTTTATTTTTGTATTTACTCGTTTAATAAATCGGCTGGTCACGATTAAAAAGATAGAGGCAACTGACTAGTCTGAAACATCTGTGAGCACACGAACTCGTTCCTGAAGATAATCAGTGTTCAAGGAGATTCACTGTGTCGTTTTTTATTAATTGAACAACAATCTTAAATAAAATTCATCAAAGTACTTAGCAGTATCAACCATTTAGCAGTATTTGACAATAGTTAAGATATTCTGAGGTGTAATTCCTGAGTTGTATGAGTGAACGAGTGTACATGAGTCACTTGGGACGAAGAAGTGCCGTGAATGCCAAGTTAATTGAAACTGAAGTTGCGATTCCATTTGGTAACAGTCATGTTCCCGTTGCCTAGTTAAGGAGATAGCAAACACCTTTCTCATACTCATTTCCTTTCAGTGGATTCAAATTACGAGACCTGATATTCTAGATATATTTCCTTGTAACACTTACGATTTTGGGGGAAATAATATGAGATAACTTCAGGTTTTTAATTCAGTAAAAAATTGGTCAGGGCCAAAATAAACCTTTGGAATAAACAGTTCTTATGCAGATACTTTTTAAAAACTTGGGCTTTGTTTCTCAATGCTTGTATTATAAAACTGTAAGATACAGAGGTTCATTTACAAGCAATCACAGAACGTCAGGCTGTACTAGCAATACCAAGAGACACACCAATAAGAAACTTTCAGCTTGCGTCCCATTGACAGCTACATTTTAACTTATGTCATCCATTACAGACAAGCCTAGTAAACGAAATGTATAGATTCTAGCTTTACAATCATAAATACGTCCCTACGTGCTTTACGAACTCATTAGCATTCAACACTTTTAGGTATCTGACAGTATTTTTCTTGTGACATCTATAATGCAGGGAAGAGTACTTCCATGCTGTCAAATAGATAATTGCAGTACGTGCGAAGCATTGTTAAAGTAAGCAGGACGATGACTATATGTTTCCACATCCTTCTCAAAAAAGTTGAGTTACTTGGAATTCTCTCTTAGGATGCTCTCAGTATTCCTAAGTCATGGATGGGGAGGGTTATGGAGTAAATTAGTTCGCCCCCTAAAAATGACTGATTTTGAGAAGGATTTTTCGTTTCTCTTTCTACTTTTAGCCTTTTAGCTTTAGCTTCTTTCTTCTTTTTTGCTATGAAATTCCCCCATAAGTAGCTAGTCTACAAATTGTATCAGATTTTTGCAATTTTTATAGTAAAATTGTGTGAGCGAGCAGAAGGCCTTAACACAGAACAAAGATTTACCTACAAGCAAATAAGAACTTCGCGTGTGTTTTATTTCCAGCTTGATACAATGTGACATATGGGATCTTAAAACAATGAATAGCAATACAGGTTAGGTAAAAAGTCTAGATAGCGATAATGTCCTTCGATTACAACTTGCTAGGAGACTGCAACTCTTTTCCCTAATGTTATTACCAATTAAGAAAAGTCCTTCCCTGGCAGTCTCTTTTGTCCAAACAATTAATATCGGCCATCGAATCAGTAGCCACTAGTTGTATGCAATACCTGCCCCGCTGTCCTTTGATCGTAGGCATGCAGGTTGGGGAAAGCTTGGGCAGCAGTTTCCCGTCACGTGTAGCCTTTGAAGACTATTCCAACGGAGTATATTTGCAATTGGTAAAGTCCCTTCGTTGTACAATTTTATGATTAACTTGTTATTATCTCTTTCTCATTATTATGACTTAACAACAATAATTATTATTGAACGCGATGTGGGGTTAGTTCTTCTGTAATAAAAATGTACAGTGCAAACTTACAAGGGCATTAAAAGAATACACTCCATGTTTTCCTGTAGTAACCCTCGTCTGCTCACTGACCCCTGCCACCAGCCGCAACTGTTTCAAACACCTACGACATACAGATGCCTTGTTCATTTCAATAACCCGAAGCTATTTTTAATCGCATATTATATAACTGTTACCTTTTAACTGCATTTGAAGGAAATTCAATAGTTGCCGATTCAACACAGATCTCTTTACGTGTTATTGTACAGTGTATTGGATTGCTACCACGTGACATTCTTATCCATAGCTATATTAAACGCTTTGGGGTATTGATAAGGCAACAATCCAAGTGTTATTGTCAACCTTGATATTCAGCTACTTTATTTATGATAAAACATCAAATTGATAAAGTTTAGATAGGATGTACCCAAGCTATAGCTTTGATAGATGAACTTGCTTTTATTTGCTAGATAGCATCAGGGTAGAAGATGTAATTACACCACAACATCAATCCTTACTCGAATTTGACATCATATTTACCAAATAAACTTTGGTATAAGATTCCTGTGCAATTGTATCAAAACAATTTGCAGCGACTAGACACTCCTGTTAAGCTAGCTAAAATTACCGTATGAAGTGCAATTACGGAATCATGTAAACTATCTGGTATGAACATGAAAAGGACTTAGGTGGAGGAAACACTTATTTTAAACTACGAGTGATTGGTCAACAAAACCTGTTGCCATCATACGAGAAATCTTTACCGGAGAGTGGATATAGCACTCTTAAATGTAGAAAGAGAGAGAAAGTGCGAGAGTGAGTAAGGTACAACTCCACTTCCTTGCCATGACCAACGTTTGTTAACTGGGATGATCATAAGGGATGTAAATCTGTCTCATTGCAATGCAAGTCTCTTACTACCTATTTTATTCATGCTCTTATGTACATAATGTTATCACACTATTAAGTATGAAGTCAATATGAACAATTGCGTTATTTAAATAACAGTGCACCCGGACTTTGATCTTTAAATCCACGGTCTCTCTAGTCATTCAGATCCGGTGCTGTTAACCTTGATAGGCATGCTGCATATTTGTGATTAGCTTGATGTATGCACATTAAGATATCCAACAGCAAAAGTAGGTAGCTGGGGGCAAATACGAAGTAGAGGGGATCGTAGAGAGGATCGTAGAGGGGATCGTAGAGGTAGCCGTAGAGGTAGCAGTAGAAGTAGGGAAGAGGTACCAGTAGAAGCAGAGAAGAGGAATCAGTGGAATCAGGGAAGAGGTAGTAGAAGAGGAAGCAGAAGAGATAGCTGAAGAGATACTGAAATGCTAGCAGTAAAGGTAGTCGTAGAGGTAGCAGTAGAGATATCAGTAGACATAGAGAGGAAGTACCAGAAGAGGTAGCTGAAGAGGTAGCTCAAGAAGTAGCTAAAGAGGTAGCTAAAGAGGCAGTGTCCCTTTTTCTAGAGAATGCACATTTCACTTAACGTTATGCATTACTCATTGAAAAGTTGAAGAAGACTAGACTAAGTTTCTACAGAAAGGTTTTTATGACATACCATACAGTAGATAGTGTCTATTCACGTTTTATAGTTGTAAGAAAAGGCTTTGGGTAGATCATATTTCTAGCCTTGTTGATTTAAGATGAACTGTTTTTATTCAAGTTGAATTGTCGTTTTTTGCCCTCATCGTAAAATGGTAGATGCTCACTTCACTGCATAAGAATATGTTTATCGAACGTGAAATTATTGTAAATAATAGAGACGTATTTCACTAATAATGCCTCCCATTAAAGATTTTCAGGGTAGACCAGATACCAGGGCTGCTGATGCAGTACATTTTGTCCCAACAACTGAAGGTCAATAGCAACCAGGGTCGAATTTCTTCGTCATCATTCTAGGTCCCTCAGCAGCTCTCCGTCAAATTGTCTTGTAACACCGTCAAAAATTGAGGGAAGCTGTCACAGAACATGCAGATCAGATAGACAGATAGACAGATAGACTCTTCTTAACTAGGATGGGTTATTCTTTTCAATGTTTGTTTGTATCCTATCGAACAGGCTCTGAAAAGCAAGAAGTAAGACAAGAATCAGTCCACAGTTCCAGTGTTCAACTACCCATTTAGTCATTTGAAGGGTTGCAAACTCCTCCTACATATCGCAAAATTTTATTTCCTAAAAATGTAAATCTACATTATGAGCTAGCCTCTGTATCAACTGCCTAGATATCTGTAATTTCTTGATATTTACTTCATCCCAGTGTTCTTTTTCCTGGTCTTCCATATCACTTAAAGAAATTGTAACTTTAGCAATCGCATCGAAAGATCCACACTTGTTTGAGGCCATATTTCACTTAGCTAGCTCTCGATCATCGACATGACGTGTTAGTGGTAAAGCAGGATAAATTAATTGCTTTTTGACGCAACAGATTTAGTTGATAGTATTTGGGAAGTTGAATAGTTGTTACACATGATGAATAAGCCTGGGCCTGCTCTGATTTTCTTCTTCTGCCATTTTTATGAAAGATACTTACCGTTAAGCTATTTTCTGACGCAGACTACAGGACACGATTGAAGTATAGGTTCATCTTCAATTTCATTTTCTTTTATTCTTTATAAATAATTACAATAAATAAATAGTTGCTTCAATTTAAAATAATGATTTTTGTTGTGCGTACATTTAAAACAGCTCCGGTTTAAAACTATTTTCAGTTTATTGACGGCACAAATTTACATGATTAGGTACTTAAGTTTTTATTTCGAACTTTGTATTTTTCTTCAAAGAAAAAAGTAAACTTTGTTGCCGATAGTATTATCTTTTTCAAAGTCTATTTGTTTTCAAGAGTATTTAACCGCTAAGAAAATTATATGTCATTTTGAGGCCAATCTAAAGCTAATACTACAGTCGAACCTGTCTATAGTGGACACCAGGCGGTTCCTTGAAAAAGTGTCCGCTGTTACCAGGTGTCCGCTATATAGAGGTTTTCAACTATATCTGCCTAAATTAATTAATCTTTATTGATTAATCCTAATTTATTAATCTACCTAATTTCGCCAAGAAAAGAAGAGCAAAAAGATACATCAATTCATAACAATGTTTTAAATCTCATATATAAGCCTCAACGATAAAGCTTTAACAAGTTGAGGAGGATTTGAAAAAGCCACTTGTTTAAAAAATACTTACTGTATCATGAATTTTATCGGTTTATATTCTTCTGACAATTCAGGGACCACGAAGCCACACGGTTAGGTGGACTTAAATAGTAGTAAAATACGAATGTCCGCTTTAAGCAGGTTAAATTTAAGGCAAATTTTCACGCGGTTCCGA
>JAAAKL020003057.1:0-24122 GCA_010016065.2 Carybdea cf. marsupialis auct. non (Linnaeus, 1758)
GTGCTCTCTCCCCAGGACATTGCTCACTCTGGCTGGGCAACAGGCTACGCTCGAAATCGAGTATGCCACCAAAAAAAAAAATAAGTCTCTCTACAAATCCGTAAAATTATGTCATTTTAATCCATAAATAGGTTCTCCCATGCATGTACTTAAAATGATTTTATCCTTTTAATATCAAGTAAATCGGAAACTTGGTTTTTCTTGAAAGATTGAAAATACCAGTTACAGTTATGCAGGAAAGTTCTTTCCTGTCGGTTACATTTTATCATGGGAGTTTTGATAGCTTTAGTGTTTTAATCGAAAAGTTTGTTGATGGTACAGAATAATAAAACTGCACGATATAGCGAATTCATTTTGTACTTAAAAGCTTTTTTTCATCTGACACTCCTCAGAGTACAATTCGTCAGAAAATGACCGAAAATGGAATCAACGAAATTATTTACCCAACTGTAAACTACCTCGTTAAACACATTTGGGTAAATAGTTTATCTGTACCTTACACATTTTTATCCATATGGGTAGTAGCAGACTTTGGCCACATTGAATTAAATCGTAAATAACAAACAATGTATTTAAAGGGAAGACCTCCCTTTCAACGACAGGAATACTATGCTATGACTTTTAAAAGAAATGAAATAAGCTGATGTAAAGCAACGCATTAGTTATAGGCATCTACGGAGTCTGAGCATACTAATCAAAGCAGTTGCATCCAGCTCCTTTTCAAGGTCAGATACCGATCTCATATTTAAAATTTTGCTTAAAAGATAAAGTAGATTTAATGTGAAATTAATGGCGTAAAGTACCAAGAATAATTGACATCTTCAAAATTATGAGTTAGTGGCTGAGCATGAAAATTATTTTTGCTTGACCTTGATAGAAATCAATCCCCATTTTGAACTCTGTATAATAAAAATGGTACTATAAACATTATTGCAATTTTATCCACTCTTCCATCCGAATCCATGTGAAATTATAAGTGAAGTTTAAAAGACCTTGACGGTTAATGCATTTCCACACCATTCCTGATAGGTAAACCTGGTGTAATTCATGATACAGCAGGTTTAGGTATACTGAAGTTATTAACAAGCAGGCTTCGGACACCCACCATGGAAAGGTCAGTTTCACTCAGTATAATTTCTAAAGGACTTGAAGGAGTGCATAACAAATTGTGAACCAATACTTAATAATTCCATGGAGTTCGGGCCCACCATGGAGAAGTCCTGCCCGGAGATAAACTCTGGCTTGGCTCATCTTTCCTCTTCAGAATTTTATGTGTCCAAAGACTCACCACACGAATTTCATGAAGATCCGTTAAGAAATGGAGAAGTAGAAGCAGAATATACAAAAATATACACATAGCTACATACTTCCTTTCATCATCATAGATATAGAGAACGAAAGAGCAACAATACTAATGTTAAGTCAACTATACACTTCTCACGTGTACCTTTCTGATGCCCTGTTTAAAAGATCTTCCCATGTGTTTTCAGTGCATTATAAATATCTTTGAAATTTATTTGCTTTGTTATTATTTAATCTTATATCATTTATGACAATACTTATCACTTTAAAGATGCCAGCTATTCTTAATAGACCCTCTCACTCTGACGAAGGTGACGAAGGCTCGGTTAAAACATCAACGTACAATACTTCTTTTGGAGAGTGGTTACGGAAATCGTTAACTTGTGTCCTCAAAATGTTACGTTTGTATAATATTTTAAAAAACAGCTGTTATACGCTCATTCTAAAAGACAGCAGTAGCCGAATAGTCACAGCGTCTGGTGAAGGTTATGGAATCCAGAGAATCGATTCCCAGTCTTAATCTAATATCTCATAGCAAGACATGAAATTGTATCAGGAATTGGGGTGGCGCTTTGGTGGCAGGGCAAGCAAAGGAACAGAGAGGCTGGTATATCATTTTACGTTCAACGGTCAAAATCGACCAAGGACCATGTATTAAGGTAATTCACTATTATCAAACTCAGAAAGAAGTGGTGGAGTATATTTCACTCCCAGAAGAGCTTTAATTGCAAAGGACAGCGTGTGTACAAGTTTTGTTACTTTCTCATCCTTTAGCATTTTATGCTATGGCCTGGAAAGTCAATTAAACAGCCTGGCTAAAGTTATATCGAAATGATTTTGACTTGTAAAGGTGTAATGATAATCTCACATTAAACATACCCCTCTTCGGATACAGAAACGAAAAACAATTTAGTCATAGAAGAAAAAAAGCTAATATCGTAGACTTTTACTTAATTCTGTCAGGCTTTAACAATTATCTTTTTAAAGATGGCGGTTGAGTTATTATTTCCCTGTCTTTGCTCTTATCTGTCACCAAGTGACACAGATGGAGTAGGTAGACACGGCAACTACGTCGCTATGTTAGTCTAAGAGTCTAAACTTTTGAAGAAATGTTACCTTTTTGGGATAAGCTGCCCACAATTGTTCAACTTGACGACACAAAAATGACCCTTCTGGTTAATAACTAAAACTTGGCTCTTCTCATGTGAATTAGTTAAATGTCTATAGGATAGCAAAACACACGCAGTGTTATTCTCTCATTTTCCCACAAAAATGGAAAAGAAAAGTTTCTTCCCGGCGAATGAAAATATCAAAAGCTTAAAGAGTCACATCAAAATAGTTGAGAGTCATGATAAGTTCCACTCCACCATCTGTATTTAACTAGCCCATCTGAGCCACTGTACTTTGTCAATCTTGCAACGACAACAATATACCCTTACGTTTGTAAATACAATGTCCAATTTTATTAACCGAAGATTACTTTCATAAAACTGGTTAAAATATTGAACTGTAAACATCAAACTGCCATAAAATAAAAACCTATATCACAAATATAAAGTGATGCTTAGTTACAGTAAAACTGTCAAACCATTTGAAAAAATAAAAAAGAAAACATGGTATCTAAGATGTGTTTTTTGTATCAATGTTTGTGCTAATTTGCTACTTGAATATTATAATTTATGCAACGTGTAGCTAATTATACCCCTCAGTGTTAGAATGGAGGGCGTTTACGATAAGGAGTCATTGATAATGTATAATCAATTAGCTCTTCCATAAGTTAAGTATGGCACGAACTTCTATTTTTTCAAACTGGGCCTACTTCTAGGGCGTCTTTCCTTGATACATCAAAATGCCTCAAGTCGAGCTAAATTATTGTTAGCTTCAAAGCTAGCATACTTTACAATAAAACTACCATATGAAGGTCAAGCTAAGGATTAAGAGAATACCTCTGTCCGAAGCGTTGCATCCAAAGATATTGTCGGCGTAGAGATCCGCGGTAAAAGCCTTCAGCCTGAGTGGTTTTTATTCGTTCCCACAAATGATAACCTGATTGCGTCTCGCATGATATTAAAAGTCTTTTACGTAGATATTAATCAGCTTCCATTTCAGCTTGATTAGCATTTGCCTTGAAGTTATTTTTTGGGCAGAGCCACAAACTAGCGCTGAAATGTCTAGAATCATGGCTTATAGTGAAGGCCGCATAGACGATTGAGTTCATATTATTCTTTAGTCTCGACGGGAACATATTATTGTTATGCATACTTAGCTCATATCGCGTTTGTCATCAATAATTTAGTAAGCATTATTTTGCACCGAAAGCTGTAAAATATCAAATGAGTAAACTTCATAGCTTTATCGTGGATGTTTTACAAGCTCAGATTAGAAGAAAACCATAAATTTATTAAAGACTTGTTATCTTGGTACAATATCTCTTATGTTTTTGTATGCGGCGAGGACCGAGACAACTTTCTATTTCCAACTAGGAAAACAGAAGATTTTAAACTGCAAAGAGGTAATCAAGTCATTGAATAAAATGCGATTGCATGCAGATGCAACCATCAAAACCAGACAATACGATTTAATGAAATAAAAATGTACTTATTTGTACTTTTAAATCGAGATTCGTAAAACAACCTGCAAATTTTCAAATTTCAGTCGTAACAGTTTAACTGTATCAAAGTTAACAATGCTATGTATTTATCAGACTTTCGCTTTGCTTTGTGTAACATAGATTCTCATGGCATTCTTCTTAAGGCAGCAGGAGAACAAGGACACTATCAATAATAGGACTTCAAACGATAAGTAATAACCTATAAGTAAGGTAGTTCATAACTATGATGATAGTAGTTTGCAAACACTATAAACACTAGATACTCTCAGTCTAATAGTGATCAAATCATTAAGTGTACGGATACCTTCAAATATCTTGACATGATTTCTCTCATACATTTTTTTCAAATCTTACCCAAATCCAGCTTCATCACACACATACGTAATAGGGTACAGGCACTCCTTTAAAGAATATTTTATCTTGAAAACACATCTGCTAGACAACGGCATTTCATTCAAAACACCTGATGTTCTTGATTTCCCTGCCTCCTGACGTTTCAAGCCATCTCTTAGGCGATAGTATTATAAAGAGAGAGTGAATATTTAATGTGGGTAATAGGAGTCTCTTGCAATTCACCAGGGGACTCTGTTAATCACTTTAAATTATTTAAGGATCTGGTGAAGAGTGTTTTAGTTTAAAATTAGACAAGCGACAAGCCAGTTGAGTTCTCGTGTCGTGCATCCTCATACTCTATGATTAACACAGGAGGACACGTGTTGAGAATGATGCAAAGACACTTGCCTTTCTTACATGATATTTGTGTACACATGCACCAGAAATTGCGCAAGATTAAAGTAGACAGTGTCAATTTTCATATAGTTTAGCCCAGGATTAAGATTACTTGGAGACGAAAATCTACAAATATAAAACTCAAGTCCGTCTGTCCATAAACTCAAGTCCGTCTGTCCATAAACTCAAGTCCGTCTGTCCATAAACTCAAGTCCGTCTGTCCATAAACTGTCTTTTTAGGAAAAACATCCATGATTCTCAAACTACAGGCTTTAAACTTTAACTAAGTATTGTTTAGAATCAACATTCCTTGATGATGCAAGAAGATGATAGTGGTACGAGGTGTCCTCAGGGCATCTGGACCAATTTTAGAGATCGAGCAACCGGTTTATTAGGCATGAAGGAGGCAGTAGCAATTTAGACTATATTGGAATAAAGGTTTTTTTCACTCATAAAATGGGAAAATGGAGCTATACATAAATGTAAAATTACATTTCTAAATTGGTCTACCGGTAACACGAAATTCTTACCTGCATCAGAGAGATTACTGGTGAACCAAATAACCCGGGAGGTGATAATTTATTCGTTATTGTGCAATCAAGCTAAACATTGTCGTGAAACGCAGTGTTCCCCTTTAGTGATTCAATACCTGATTAATATTGATGCGCCAAAAGCCATAAAACCAGTATTGGACAAAAGCATTTGGTCAAAACACGATAAAGATGAACGGTTGGTTAGCAATGCTAAATCAGAGAACTTTTATCTGGGGAGGGGCGGGTAGTTTCCGGACGGCTTCGAAATTACTGAAATTGACCGTAATCAATATCCCTTCAAAGGATTCTGACAATGTGTGCAGGCAAGGACGATACTTAAGATTTTTAATGAACAAGGACAGTGGCGAGAGCATTTTCACCAGGACACCTTCTGCATTCTATGGCAAAACGAAATGCCACCTAACGATTAAAGTACAGTCTCGCCTCTTAGAGCCAAAAGGGTTACCAACACCGGCAGGTTAAAGTGGTACGAGGTCGAGGACTATCTACTCGCATCACCCACGTACCAACATAATGGCACTAATTTCAAAATACTGTCTGGAGATAAAGTCAATTTTAAACGTCTTCGATGAAGGAGGGAACATGCATACCACGTGCAGATCCTGTTTTGAAACATTTAGCAGTCTATTCAACATTTCTTGTTCAGAGACTAGCTGTCCATGTTCATGTGCATATCGTGCATTCAGTGATTTGAACCTTTGATAATGCCTTCCATGAAAGGTGATAGCAGTTTGTTTATGGCACAAAACATCAAGATAGGACCAAATAGCAAAATTCATCTTGGTGCTCCAAAGCAACTTTTGTCTGACAATTACCGTATTTCCTTTATTAAACGCCGCGGCTTTTATTTAAAAATCATAGTTTTAGGTTAGGCGTTTATTAAGGGGCGGCGTTTACGTGAGTGCGGCGTTTATTACAAAATGCCTAATTAGACAAAAGAGCTGATGTTTGAAAAAATGTATCAAAAGATTTTGTCAAAAATGTGAACATTACAAGTAAATATCATCTCGCACAATGTAAACTTCATTAGTTCTTGTAGAAGTTAAACATGCCTTATCACTTAACTAGTTAAGTAATTTAGTATGCAGGCGTATGGAAAGTACTTAAATACTCACAAGTTTTATCAGTGGTGTGACCTCTTACCACAAGGTTTTTCTAATCGATTGCACTAATAACAACAAAAACTACTAGGAATGTGCTCTGTTGCTCTGCTTCCTTTTAATTACTGTTTCTCTCATTTTCTTATGTCATTTTCAATCACCTTCTCTTTCTCTCCCTCCTCATCCCATTCTGCAAATGCTGCTTGCCACTTTAACTAATAGTCTTTGATATGACAAACTAAACAGATTCTACATAAATGGATATAATTCTTGTTTTCGTTAACGGTGATACCAATATTGGTTAACAGCTTTATAAAAGAAATATAAAAAAAATATTTAAAACATTTTACTGCTATTAGAGATATAGAAATATTTGTGGTAGAGGTAATGGTAGTTGTAGTAGTAGTAGTAGTAGTAGTAGTAGTAGTAGTAGTAGTGGTAGTAGTAGTGGCAGTTGTTGTTGTTGTTATAGTGGTGGTGGTGTTAGTAGTGGTAATTGGTACTAGCACTGGTAGTATTAGGGATAGTATGGTTTGCTTTTTCTCAGTGAGCATCAAACTGTACAACAGTTTAAGTGATCAATAAAGAAACGAGTTTGAAAACATATAACGTCCTTCAATGGACGTCAGAATGAATGAAGATGGAAGACTTTCCCCACATAGGAACAATAGTTTTATCTGCTCTCTTTGAACGTTTCATGCCTTCATATCAGTAACCTGGAAGAGATTCTGAATAAAAAAAACCTTAGTTGATGTATTTATAACTATTTCTTTGAAGGGAATTGTAACTGTGAAATAAATATGACTTAAAAATTGACGAATGGCTTTGACCCTCCACTTTCCTGCCCCCTTTAAGCAGCAGTTGGAAAGGGCATCATAAGGCTACAATGTTCCTCTGTACATTTGAGTATTTTGTACACTTAAAATGTTGTTCAATAAATACGTCTTCCTAAGGTATAGTTAAATTTCTATCATTCCAAGTTACCTCAACTCTTAATCAACAATGCCAAGCAACAGCAAGAAGATACGTTCCTTTGGTGCAAAGTAGTTCATTGTAAATTGACATAGCTGATGTTACGACTGAAAGAAACTTTTGAAAGAAACGTATTGACATGGTGTACCTTAAATGGAAAGAAAATGAAAGCCGCTAGTAGAAAATGAAGGAATTATTACAGTAGCCTGAAGAGAAAACAGTTACAAACTTAATGGTTTTGACCACAAAGAGATGTATGGGCGGATGTTATTTTTATGGTTATTTCAGATTATCCTCCATAGAGGATCTTGTTTGTGCTTGTCGTAGTATGCATACTGAGATCTATTCATTATAATGAAAAGAGAAAATGTATTGATTTTAAAACTATGCTGATCTTCAAGTCCCAACGATTAAAATATGTGTCAGCGAAAGCCTGGCAATTTTCTCTATTTTGACAAGAAATAGTGGCACACTTTTCCATCAAATACGTTTTAGTAAAAGAAGTGACGAAGTTTTGTCATAGGTATATTTAGTTTTTATAGCGTGTAAAGGCCAGGTGTACTTATGGATTTAAAGGTAGTAAGCCCCAGTAGGCACGAATACAGCACAAACTCAGTCCAAATATCTTAAATAGGTATAGGGGAGAATGCTGTTGTGCATCTTAGTGCAATTTTCCGTTACCAAGGGGCCTTTCCCTAGACCTTCCATAATTGAGGTGGGATGGCAAGCGTTTTCCCTTATAATATTCCTACCCTAATAGATTAATTGTCTTTGGGTACAGCGATTCTAATCTAGACTATGACCGGTGAAAGAGATCTATTTTGTGTAGCATCAAAATGTTTTAAAACAGGTGACTGTAGAAAACGGAGATATTAGAGCATAATTTTTGTTGTAGACGTTCACAGTTACGGGCTTTGTCGCAACCAATTTGAAAGGAGGTAAACAATGATGGCTTGCGTCCTGTCTTTTGACTGGGGGATAATGTTCCATTTAAAGATCGACTTCCTAAGGCTCTCATATCGAATATATTTTACAAATTCAATGTATAAGCTGTGATGCTTTTGACATTGGTCAACAAGACGCCATTTACATTCTCGAATTTTTGATAATTTGGGGATCTTGGTTTTAACTGAGAATAGTCTTCAATGGTCCATCTGCTATACTCTGCTATACTCTGCTATACTCTGCTATACTCTCCTATACTCTGCTATACTCTGCTATACTCTGCTATACTCTGCTATACTCTGCTAAAATGGAGCACGGTCGGACAACTGGACACGACATCTCGCAGTCTGACTTTGAAATCATTTCTCACCGTAGTTCCCACCTTTCAGTTTCTATCCACGAAAGTCTCTTGAGACATAAACTCAAACCATCCCCCCATAATCGCCAGTCAGTTCTCTCCTTACCTTGTTTTGATCGTGTGTGTTTATGTTTTTGCACATTTGTATGTTATCCCACTTATCTCATTCTTTGTATAAATGTCACATCATTAGTGCTTCCAGTACTTCTACTTAATGAAACTACTCAACTGTATTTCATTACGTTATTTTCGTATTCATGCTCCTTTTTACTGATTTATCATCTATAAATGCAACCAAACATACCTGTAAAACATTTCTGATGATGATGATCTATGTTATACCTGAAAGCTTGAGAAAATTAGTATATGATCGACTTTTTGTAATTACTTAAATGGCGATCATATTTAGTTTCAGCCTGGATTTTCATGTCTGTAGGTAGAATGAGGTAAACGATGTTTTTCTTCTGGCCTTATTTTACATTGAGAGAAAAATTGAAGCGTTTACATCGATATATATATACATTTATAATACTACATATAGTTTAACCATATTCATATATGGATGAGAAAATGTTTCTTACCTTTCCTTATATAAAATAAGGAATAGTTAAAAGCTAGCGATAAAACATCCTTAAAGCATAACTTTTTTCGAGTAGAGTTTTGTTCTCAGGTGACATTGATTAACTTCCTTCAGTTAATGTAGTCTATTTTGTAGTAGAACGACCCTAAGATTACTTTATTGCTAGAACAGCAGCATGCATGTCGGTGAGTTAATACCTGGTCTATGTTGCAGACATTACTCTCTGTAGGGTGGCAAGCAACTATCGGCTGGTCAAATAAACAAAGCGTGATTTGAACCTGAGGATAGAAAACTAGAAAAGCAATTAGTTTTCTGCTTTTTAGAGTACAGCAGTAGTTTCGTCGTGTTAAGTGTCTCTTTAAGGGTTTCCTGTGGTAAGAACACAGTATTTGTCTAGCACATGTAGTGCCTCATAAAATATGCCAGGAGTCGTATAGCTTCTTGTCAAATGTCACTTTTTGTCACTAGAGAAGTGTGAAATGCATATAGAATATAAAAAGAGCACACCCCTATTCTGTTTTGCAAACGTTAAGATTATTGTCAACCTTTCAAAAATAAACTGATAAATGATTTGCTTTCTCTAAGCGTTTCCTTTACGTTGGTTAAATTTGGTTCAATTTGAGAGTTCACAGAAACGTGGTTCAACATTCTTAAGATTGCTTTGTTAAAATTAAGTCCAACCAAACAATGATAGAATTTACTTCTGCATTGAACAATTTTACGGGAATAGGGGCGATTTGAACTTTCCCAATGTTACATTCATTGCAGAAATTTTTATAATTTTGAACATAGTAGCACTTGCCAATAAGTGAATAACGTTAAATGTGCATAACTATCATTTTCTTAGGTGTGTGGTTTAAAGCTAACGATCAGAAAAACTCATGGAGAGACTGGGTCTGACGGACACTATTGTAGAGATCACAAGGAGAGGTATGATTCGATGGACACGTTTTGAGAAAAGACAGGAGGGATGCCACAAGAAGAGCTCCGGAGTTCAAGGTGGGAAGAAAGAGAGGAAGAGGAAAGCCAAATATGAACTGGGAAGATGCCACTCTGAAGGAATGTAGCAGAGTTGGCCTAAGCTAAGAAGTTGCTGCTGACCGGAAATGGTGGAGAACGGGGGTGCATTTATGGAAGGAAAGGCTGCCAGTCACCCGTCGCCGATGGCAGAAAGCTGACATAAATAAAAGATGGTGGTGATGATGATGATGATGATGATGATGATGATGATGATAATGATGATTATGATGATGTCATAAGGTTGTGTGTTTATTTATACAAAACGTAGAGAAATCTTGGATGAACTTAAAAATGGTTCAAAACCAAGAAATCATTTCACTTATCCTACTTGTTGTGAATAAATCAGTGACTAAATAAGATGATGATGATCCGGTTTTAAAGTCATGTACTCCCCTTTGGAGTGACTAAGGCAGTGCTCATGTGCATTGGACATGATTGGAGCATAGAACACTTGAAGACCGGCTGCCCTTCCTCACGTCACCAATGGCCCTTCCGGAAATTGAACCCTGACTTTCTTAAACTGAAGGCAAGAGAACTCACCCACTAGACCCATGGTGACTCAGTGACAAACTAAGATAAAGTTACTTACAAATTTTGTGTATGTAACACATGTACCAAAGATCTGATTAATGCATTGGATGACGTTGACAACAATAGGTAATCTTCTAAAGCAAGTAACTCAAACTCTTGAAGTCTGATGACCAAATGGCGAATTTCACTGATAATTAGTTATATCTCATCCCCAACGTCAATTTGCAAGATTGCATCCTGTGAATAGGTGCGTAATTGTAGGACTAATATCATTATTGTGAGATGTGATGATCATGTTCTTCTTATATTCAGCGTAAACACTTAACCAACAGCAGCAGGAACCCACCGGCTTAGAGACGTTTGTCTGTTGATCATACATATTTATCAATGTTAGATAGAGACGGCCATAGATACTCGACAGATGTGAAACTTCACAAACTAATAGACATTGTATTAAGAACGCTAATTGACAAAGAAAAAAGGAGAAGTAAGCGAAGTCTTATTCGTACTCTCCTATAAGTGCAATACTGACTATTCTATCATTATCCATCTTTAAAGCAATCATGCCAACAGGCCTATAAATAGTTAACTCAAAGATGCTGTCCATGATAGAGGACAGTGTAAATGTCACGACTAAGCAAAAACATGTGGACCGCTTAGGTCCTGTACAAGCTTTAAGAGTACGTAGAGTTCAGAAATTTATAATAACCTATTTTCTTAAACCCTTGAAATTTTATGCAACATTATCAAAGCAAGAAGATTTAGACTGGGTTTTTTCTTAAGAACTTTCAGACGATTTGCATTCTCTGTCAGATAAAAGAGCCCAACAGTACAACAATGCTCGCACGAACTACAGAATGTGTACACTTAAATTAAATGGGTATTACAATATTTCTTACGAAAGCTAAACGTCTCTTCTGTCAAATCAATATTCTTGTTGTCGCATGAAATTATTCATATATAAGTACATGTGAATAAGATAAGCGTCATGTATACTTGTAACGCAAGTGAAATTTCCGTATAATTATGAAGTTTAAACTTATTAACTTCTATACCGTAAACAGAGTTTTTGACCTACAGCTGCATAGGATTACAGTTCAGTCTTGTCATTCTCAACATCCAAATCACGTAACATACTGCACGAGACTCCCATAAAGTAACTTCTGCGCTCAATTTCAACAAACGGATTTGTAACGGAAACGTCATTCTTCTCAGCAAGAGCTATCTCTTCATTTTTGTAATTTTCGTATAACACAGTCCGGGAATAATGTTCTCATCTGTGTAAAGCTGTGTATTTTCGAAGTTCTGTTTTCCCTACTCTGTCAAAGTTGTTTAGTATTATCGATAGCCCTTCGTCATGAAGTTGCAACATTCTGTGGAGCGCTTCGTAAATTTCTAATCTCAAGACTGCTAAGCTTTTCAGAGAGAGTACATATATAATAGTGAATACTAACTATACATTATCGATAGCCTTAGTGATTCTACGTAAAATAGCATATAGTGCTAATCTTAAAAATTAGCAGTGTGCTTTAGAAATCCTTAACATCGTAAGCAAGGTAAACGTTTTCAAAATAGACACAGCATTGCGTGGTGAGCAGAACAATAGCGCTATTTTTGATAATGCTGCATACGGTTAGGTTTTTTTGAGACATGGATTTGGTATAATCTAAACGCAAAATAAAAATGAATGCATTTTGGAAAATATGTAGTTAAATTAAAAGTAAAATGAAACTTGACCCTTCTTATTGATAGTTCTTGACTTTAACTATGTTGCGATTAAGGTAACATATTTATTTGCTAGTAATAAATTTGAAACGTTTATTTTGTGTACAAAACTTGCTTTCAGTAAAGTCTTTCACCGTATTTTCACCGGACCCCTTTAAAGAAGGTTATGCTGAGAACAAGTTCAAAGCAGCTGGCGGACCATTACGGTTGAGAAAACAACTGTCTGTTCGCCGGATATACTCCTTCATTTTGATAGCTGATATTACAAATAGCCCAAAGCATTTTCTGACTTGAAAGATGCCATTCTGTAACTTAAGATTTAAAGTCCTATTCATAAAATATATAATACTTTTCAAGATTGAAGTATAAAGAGTTGGTAACAGCTCTCTCATACCAAACTTTATAACTTGAAAATATCAGTGATGTGTAATGAACAGTGAACACCTGACACAGAATATATAGAATCGAATTCTCTTCAATGCTGGTGGGAAAGTAGTATTGGAGAAATAGCTGAGCTCTTGTAAAAACATAGGTTTATGTCAGTCAATTCTATATTAGATATTTATTATAAGCTGGCAGTCACTTTGACACGCAAAATAATGTCAGATAGATTTTAAGTAGAATCTGTTTTTCAGGCACGCAGAACTTGCTCCCGAAACAGGAAACAGTTGGCTTGCGGCCGCTCTCCTTTTTGTAAGCCACATTTTTAGAACCCACCCTTACCCTATTATAGAATTATAGGGTTTGATAAAATATGTGCAGCTCATTTAATATTCTTGCAGGAGTTCATTGTAGCGAGTTCCTCCTGTTGCAGTATTTTTGGTTGACCCCTTACACCTCTCCAGGTCATTGAACTAACTACCAATGAAAATGATATCTGTTCTTGACAACCAGCTCCTGCATTATGTTCTTGGCTAGAGTTATGCAACTTTAATGCTACACTTTAACCTTTTGAAACAGATAAAAATTTGTGAACACTTAATTGTAACGATTCACAAGTACTAAGAAATTGATCTAACTGCAGCAAGAAAGAGCAAAGACAGTACGTTACTAAGCATTTTCTATCCTTTTAAAGTATTGGCTTATTAATGGTTACCTATGGAATGTGAGAGGTGGCATAAACTGTAAACCAGAAATTACGCAGTAGCTAGAGCAATACTTCGCTAACGCTTGGTTTCCGCACTGCGGTCTGTCTGATCTTTAGGTCACCAAGATACAGAAGCTGATTTTAAAGGCATTTTACTTGTTTCGCAACTCCAAGAACATCGTACATGTGCAGTGCCATACGCCGCTTTACTTAGTTCTTATTTCGGAAACTGCATCTCGCTCAAAACCTTCAGCGGAGTATTTAAATTCACGTATATTGCAAAAACAATTTAAAAACAAGTAAGTAGTAGTTCCAATCCACATAGAACACTAGCAAATACTGTTAAGTTTAAAGTTTTAATGCTGTGCTAATGAAATTTTCAAACATGTACGAAGACATTCGCCACCAAGGTTATAAAAATATGTAACGGACTGCTCTTGGTTCTCTGGAAATCCCAGCATTACTTGGTGCTTGAAAACGATTATTACTCTAGTATAACCCGCTATAGTTATCCTAACATCTTGATTAAAAAATTACTATTCTTACAACATTCTAGACTTTTTAATGTTTTTTATCTCAAACATCTTGGGACTGCAAAGAACGGCAGAAAATATGAAATGCGAAAACCACATACCTTGTCTTCACCTTACACAAAATCTTCTTCTTCTTCTAGTCACAGTTATTATCGTATAACATGAGTGAATCTACGTTGGTCGACTGCATGCCAAAATTGAACATATGTATATCAGAACATCCAAGCAAAGCGACAGCGAGGTAAATTAATTTTTGTCCATACAACACCTGCCTGGTAACTAAGCCACTAGCTTCTAGGCCGAGAATATCTCGCCTTTGCACGAAAGTTGATGAGAAGCGTTTCGTTCTATGTTTAGGTCGTCTATCGCTCAAAGAGACAAGAGACTGATTGCACGAGTGACTGGTTTGACAATCACAAACTGACGTACGCACCCACTCTGTTTTTACAGCTGTTTATCTTCCACATATCACACTAGGCTAAATAAAGTCTAATCGCCGCTATTTATAATATCAACATCCCGATAATACGAAAATGAATAATAGAGGACAATTTAAGAAAAATCTCTCCCATATCAAGTATTATCAATGATATTGAGAAAGGAAGATTCGTGCAAGTGATACCAAATACTACGAATGCACGCAAATCTCACACCCCCGTAAGAGAGAGTTTCGAAACGTGAGATGGACACACACGAGTAAAATTGTGCTCCGTCAACTGTTAAAGCAATTCATACAGCTTTCCTGATCAAAAGTCATACAAAAAACATAGTAAACAGAGGCAATCATCTGTTGCGGTTTACATGAACCCACCTTAATTTGTAGATTTTACAATATGTTTTGATCTATTATTTGATGCACGTAAGTCAGCCTACCCTAACCATTGAATTTTCAACACCCATCAAGAACCTGCCAGCTGCCAGACCTACTCAACAGTGAAACAAGATAATAGAAAAAAGAAGCTGGATCTAATGATTTTTACCAAGGTGTACATGTGAAAAACGTTTTGAAAAAGTAAATCTGATCCGATATTCCTCGTCAACATCATGAAATAATGCGACAGAGAGCTGTATGTCCGAAGCTCTAATAGGATAGGGTATACCATGAGGATTAAGGCTTATTTACAAATAACGTCCACATCCAATGGGCAAGGGTCCTATAGAATATGGACAAACTCGGACACTAGGAAAGTAGAAGCACTGGATAAATGTGAAGACCGGGATTTCAGAATTTCGTTAAATTGCGGTGCTTTCATGTTAGTATTTTAACACCCCTTTCAATTGCTTGTCGTGGATATTATGAATTAAGTGTTTCTTTGATTGAGCGACATATATTAAGTAGTAGCTTTTCAATTTATCGTTAGACCATATTTGCCTAAATTCTTTCACATTCACTGAAATCTAATCTTGTACTGTCCGGATTTACAAATCAAAATTCCATTACCATGGTAAAAGGTGTTTGACAAGACATTGTGATGATCTGGGGTGATGGGTGACTCTCAAGATCTGTTTATCTCATGTTAAAAAAAGCATCTTTTGTCTTCATGCACATGCACGTAAATGATCCTTGTCAGCTATTGACTTTAACAGGTATCAGTAAGTAGTAGAGTAACAGGACTCTAACAGTAGGTATCAGTTAATACACCACTGTTCTCTCAACCAGACTGCTTTCGAGCGAGTTAACGTAATCCTCTACAACGGGGTACCGTAAAGAAAGATATGTCACTGCTCGCTACATCACTTTCTTCTATCATCTACAACACATCTTAACATTTTTCCTCAAAAATTGATCTTTATTTAAATAGGTCTTCATGAATATCAGATACCTACCTTGTTTGCGAGAAAGAAGCTCATGGAATACTCAGAAGAATCTAAAGGTCATGTCAGTCTATCATGTAAACAAACGTTTACCAAGCAGATTTACTTGAATAGACCATACTCTTTGAGGGTTTGCTGAAAGAAGGGCTGCCTTCATTTGATCCGTTCCTTCCCCCTCAACAGTATTTCTGTTTCACCAGCCTAATGAGGATGTAATAGCGAACTGAGCTACCATCGCTTACACTGACATTCTACTTAGAGACAAGCATCTGGGTTAGGTCACTAATCAAAGAATCAATGGATGAAGATGATGAGTGAAATATACAAAGTATGTTCAAATGGGTTTCTCTTGTTGACAACTTTGAGTTGTCTTGGAGCTCATTTCTGCTTACTTACGATGCAAAAGAAAAGAATACCACCAATGACTCGATTAGGGCATTAGTTTAGAGAAAAGAAAGAAAGAAAGAAAGAAAGTCGATTACTGAATTTGAGGAAATACTCAGAGAGGAGAATAATCGACGAATAGATTGACAGTTTTTGGGAATGATGGACAAACTTAGAGATAAATTCATTTATCATAATTGTAAGGAGCTTCAAATTGCTTGATTCGACTAACTAATTGGCGTAGAGCAAATTAATTGTATGTCAATTTTCTATCATCGAGGTGGCAACTTCAATACAGCTTCACTCAGAAATATAAACCCCGTAAAATATGCAGATTATATTCAATGTTGCAGAATTTTAACTTTTTAATCCTCTTCAAGTATTCTCCTGACTAAAGAGATCATTCTTTTGTAAGGTCTGTGTCTGTTTCTACTGAAATTCTAAAAAGAAACACGTGATGTAAAGAAGGCAACAAGTGAGTTGAAGATAACAAGCGTAACTGCTAGCAAGACGGCAACCGTACAATCGACAGCAAAAGATAAATTTCCAAATATTGGCCAAATACTGGTTCGTAGCAAGGAAAATTTTAGAAAGGGTAAGATCATCATTGATGCAAATTGCAAATCAGGTAAAAAGCCCAAAGGTTGCCTGGTTGCGAATATCAAGTTTATTGCACAAAAATCTATCGGAAATATGAAAGCATCTGTAGAATTCCAAAAAACAGCTTTACACCCTGAAATACCTGAAATTTTCTTTTATGATTTATTATGGTTTTTTGTCCATGCTAACTTGATAGAGAAGGCAAAAACTAGAAGTAAAGTTGTAATCAAAGAACGTTGTTGTTTTAGTAATCAAAGAACGTTTAATAAATAAACCGACTTGATTACATGTAAATACACAACATTAATAAGATGTATTCAAAAATTATTGATCTCCCCGAAACAGGATCAGATTGTAAGTAGAGATTCTTAAATACTTTCAAGAGGATAATCTTGGAATTTACTCAGCTCAAGTAAGTAAACAGCACCGAGAAAAATACTAAGGCGCTATTTAACATGTAAGGTAAAATTTCAATTCAAAGGTCGAGATTTTAAACTAAGCGTGTTAATTTTTGATATCAACAACATCGATTTGATCACGTTCTATCATTTTACGATCTCACGAATACACTCTGTTATACAGTTTGCGGGAAATCGCGTCGAAATTCACATATGTGTACATACTCAATAAACATGAAGTGCATACGGGGCTGGCGGCGATCGAACCCACACCAAAAACCAATGACAGTGCAGTGAAACGAGATTTTGGAATTCACACACAAATTTGTTATTTTCATCATATTTTTTAAAACTTGATTTTAATGTTATGCTACATAATTCTTAAGGCAAAATAATCTTAAACAGGCCCTAAGATAGACTCGATAGTTAAAGTAGTTCTTGTACAACTTGAGGACTAGAATGTTGTTGATGGTTGTTTGGGCACGGATGTAGCAAGTGGCCACTGGACTCAGCTTTTAAAACTATTCTATCCGAAATGGGTTGTTAAGAAATTCACCGGGCGGTGGTTGGCCCACGGCTATATCATTATCATAAGCTCTGTAACTAATTGTCAAATGATATTACACCGCAGTGGAGGTTGGCATGTACCTACGAACTATTTAACAATCCACTGTTTAACTGTCATTGAAACTAACAGGTTAATGCAAGATCAGTCATTTATTTCAAAAAGATGATAAATGAAGAACTGTGTACAAAGCTACATACTGTAGTTTACTTGCACCTTGCATGATTTATGGCCCTCATTGAATCTAAGTACAACCACATCATATGCTTGGCTCAGAATTTCAAGAGGGTATTTATTACCTTATCAATAGCAACATCAAAAAACAATCTCCTGCAATACTTCTCGATAAATTTATGGAACATCGGAACATTTTGATAAGATCGGTTGGGTTATTTTCTAGGCAAATGGAAAGAGAGAGATAGTGCCAAGACCTAAAAACTGAAACAACAATACAAGCTATACTCTTATTTTAAAAACTATTGATCAAGTTGCAAGGATGCATTTGATGAATCGAAGAAGTGATCCAGGGTTCACTCTCTTTAACTCGGTCTGTTTGATTGTTTTAATTTCCTCTCACCTTGATATAGCGCTCTGCATTAATGATCTGAAAGCAGCTGCCTTCGGATTCCCTGAGGCCTTGGGAAATGATCACCGAGGCAAAAAACCTACCAACGTTACAACAATGTAAACAATGATTCACAGATCTGGTGACTTTGTAAGATATCCTTGAATTTTTAAGCTTAAATTGACCAAAACGTGAAATTATTTTTATCTTCTCAATGTACTTATTACGTAATCTGCCATCCACCCAAGAACAAGACGTTCTTTTAGAGCTCAAGATCGTTACAGTAAAAGCCAACCTCTCTAGCATATTGCGCAACTTTCGTAGCAGAATATTAGATCAAATCGGCGCTTTACCCAAATTCTTTGATAATAGATTTACGAGTTTTGTGATCTGAATATCTGATCTGACAATGTGATACCTTTATTCACAATACATTTCAATGATATTCTCAAGACAGTGTTGGTCATACAAAGGCCAAAAGCAGCTGGAAAGAGGCTCACTGTCATTCTAGCCGAGTTGCTATTTTTCGTTTGTCTCCAATCAAAGGCTAACCTTATAGTAATAACATTCAAGGAAAAAGCCACAAGGATCATGCGTGTGGCATTGCATTGTTTCACTACAGTCACCTTTCATGTCAACGATCTTACGCTTTGTTTTACGTATTGAGTCAATCATGTACTGAGTATACGTCTGGCGCAGAGACTGTCAAACAAAAAGTCAAACATTTTAGTCTGCATAAGGACGAGACGTCTTATCATTAATAGATCATTAAATAAAGTGAAATTAGTCAAATTTAAGTAGATTATTGATTTATTTTAACTAAGATGTATCTCCAGTTTTATCTAACTATTCCACGATTTTGCTCTTGGGTGCCCCATTAATTTACGAAACGTTTACCTTCCTCCCCCCCTCCCCCTTATACTCCAAACGTCGACATAAAAAATCGTGGCGTTCGACCTCGTAGCCGAAGCCACCTACATAACTCGTCGAGTGTCTGGTCAATTTAGGTCAAATAGGCTATTGACTTCAGGTAAGAAAATATACTTAATTTAAAGTCGTTATTTACACGTGGATGTGCAATAGCTGATCTTTGCTTTATTTACTCCCATTGAGGGACGTAGGAAGCATTTGAAAGTTGGGGGGCACAATAGTCAAAGGACACTTTTTCACTTACAGAGCACTTTACTACGTGTTGGATTTAAAATCTTGGGGGCCACGTGCCCCCAGCGCCCCCGGTTTCTACGTCCCTGCTCCCATTCCTGTTTATTTTAACACCTAGCTATTAGGTACTGAAGAGCAGTCCTTTGCATCTCTTATCTTGCAAACGAAGGCAGGAAAGAACAGAACAAGAAATGGCTCTGGACAACACTACAAATGTTTCTGTAGCCTGCTGCTAATCTTTTCTGTGGATGTATCTAAGGACGAAATACAATAGCGATACAGTGCATTGCAGCAAGTCGAGAAGTTCTGCTATCTGGATGTTTACATCCAGTAGAATCTGAAGAACGATGTTGATGTACGATGCGGCATTGCAAAAACCAAAGACAGTTTCTGGCAACATAAAGAACTCTTCAGACATAATTTGTCTATACGCATAAAACACAAGCTTCTCCGCACCATGGTCTTCCCATGCATGAGGTATGCCTCTGAATGTTATGCACTAACTGGCGCACTAAGAAAAAGATAACATCATTCGAAATGTGGACTTATCGAAGGATCGTCAAGATTAACTGGAAGGGGAAGATAACAAATGAGACTGTACTGCACCGCATGGGACTGCATGTTACTTGACTGCATCCTCGGGAGAAAGGCATCGTTTTTTTGTCACGTTGCCAGAGGTTCAGCAGGAGAAATTCTACGTGGGCTCGTCGAGAACAGCGAAAAGAAGGTAGGGAGAGCCCGACATCGAACAACATGGTTGAGTGATATCAAGCGGATGATAGATAGCAAGGACATTAGGGTCAGCATGGCGATAGCTAAGGACAAGCAACACTGGAAGGCCGGCATCAAGGATCGCTATCAATGTGGTTCAACGATCGGCAACGGTCATGGTGACCAGTAAGCAAGTACATTCGGTTGGGGCTCCTCTCTTATGAAACCATTGAAGGATTAGAGTGGCGAATTTGGACAGGAAGTTAAGCTTTTGTCTGAAGGTTGCAATAATATTAGCAAGTGGCCAATATCTTGAAACAAAAATTTAAACGTTTCTAGGATAACATCATGTTTTCTTAGAAATGTAAAAATATTTATTGCAAGATAGAGACCAAATGCTAATATAAGCATCCCTACTACATGAATTTTTACCAACTTCGTAATTTTATGCATATGCAGGTCAGATAACATAGAAATGTTATTTTTTTTAACTTATCGGTTTGGGTTGGATTTTTTTCATGGGCTGTATGTCTTCCTTTGCTATTAACATTTCACCAGAGTTCCTGATTTTACAGCGACACCTCTGGTCAGGGCTCTTGAGTTCCGTAAAGGGTAAGTAAATGGTTGAGTAAAGATATTCGGAGTATTAAACACAGTGCAATCCACTCTTTGTCCTCCCAGTACTAACAAAATACTTGAGATAGTGATGTCTTTCTTGACAAAAACCTGAATGCACTTGTAAAACACAACAGTCAATGCATTGTTGCAAGCCAAAATAAATGGTAACTTCACTTATAACGATCTTTATGTTTTTTACTGACTTAAATACTCATCTTCAAGAAGTTCAGTGTCATTGATGTGAAAAGTTGAAGAGTGACTGTGATGTTACATAAAAAGAAAGCGATGCGCAGAAAAAAAGCAAGGTACTTTAGTGTATCTTCACTTCCAGATTAACCCATTGATTTCGTGATATGTATTTTTAAGACTCGTCTTGAATTTTGAGGACAATTGTCCTCCTTTTCATGCTTCACCTCCTGATCACCTTTTATTGACAGAGAAACGTTTTCCTTTCGTTAAATTGACTAGAAGGGAATTTTTCTTAGTTTCCAAACGAAAATATTCATAAACCGTTAATAAATTGTCTTTTACTACCACCACGTTAGACGATAGATACTCCTCCACATGCGCATTTGGAGAAATTGCACTATCACAGTTATTTAAATAGGACCAAATTGCACTGAGAACCGTACAAAATAGTCATTTGAATTGTTTATTTGTAAACTACAATCTCGATCCAACGTATTAGAACACATGCAATAAAAACGGCGTCACCGAAAATCACAACAAATTCAAGCAACGATGATGAGGAATTTGCCAGCCTACAAAGGATCAGGATTTGTTCCATTGTTAACAATATGAAATTTTAGGGTTTTCATTTTTAGCTAAATGTTTTCCTATTTTGACATTTGTGTAACTAATTTGCTTTCACTCAGCCCAAAATGATAGAGCCTGTACATAAACATTTTCTGTTGGATTGTGTAGGAATACTCTGATCGCGAAAAAATATATTAAGAAATCGATTGTAGCTCTACTACAGACTCTAATCTAGGATGATGAAAATATGCTATCCAATAGTCTCCAGGCGAAACAGAATGATATGGAAATCAACTTAACTGTCAGTGGAGGAATTAACCAGTTTTGTACTATTCAATCCTGCAAAGCATAATAAAAATTATATTAACTCAGTTGCATTGATAGTATGGTATAATCACTTCCTGTATACAAAAATGGAAGCCAAATTTGATAAATTCAAAAATAAATCCAGAATGAAGTCCAAAGCCTCTACAGCCTAAGTGAACGTCTCACCACGATAGTTACTGTCGAGTCTAATTTCTAAAATACATTTAACTGAACTATAGTGTGTACTTTTCAGTCAAGGAAGAAGGCAATATTCATATGTAGAGGGAAACTATTGGGGTACATATTGACCATGTTCTTGTCCCTTAACTGGACAGATTGGCTGCTTTCTGACGACGGTATTGCATTCGATACACTGGACTTAAAGCAATTTTGGCCACCCTGCCTTGAGTTAAAATAGAGGCCTTTACTCGAAACATCTTTTTACAGAACAAAAAGGATTGTTAAATAATCATAAAAATGGCAGTTAACATCAATTTAGCAGACAAGTGATGTAATCCATGCGCCTTGATGTGTTGTTTGAATATTTCTGCTCCAATCAGAATGACAAATCTGACTGCTTGCAAAAGAAAAGTCGATCCAATTAAAATGACATGTCAAAGATCCGCCAAAATTTCTCAAATCTTTTCTCAAATGGATGTTTCTACCTTTCATGAAACAGTTTTTAATTCTAGAGATGTGTATTTCAGACACGAGTGATGTTAAACAGAGGCTTTCTCAGCAATTTATTATACCTCTACCTTTTTATAAGAAATATACGCGTCTGTTAAAATTTTAAGGGTGCGGTAAGAAATACAGACTTCAAGACAAGAAAAAATCTTAAAATTTATTTTCTAACTGGTTTACATTTGGATGGAAATCTAATTTCGTTGACTAATAATTAAACGATCAACCTGGATGAACAGATTTCACTGTTGGTAACTGCTTTCTTGCTTTTCTGGTAGGGTTTTTATACTTTTGATCGGAAAATAGATTCAATTCAAAAATTTCTAATTTAAACGTTGAGAAAAATTGCAAGTTTAGAAAGACGAGTGACCTACGATGTAAGGATCAAAACATCAAATTTTTAAGAATATACACTTCATCTTTGTTACTTCCATTCCACACTAATTAGTCAACTGTATTTTTTTGTAGTTAAAATTAATTGCACAACATAAATGAGATTAAGCCCTCTGCTTCCATATAATTTTTGATAATAACGTGGAGTGTTAATTCACTACAATAACTGTCGTTAACAACACCCAGTCTATTTCTAGACTTGACTTACTCTTTTAAAAGGCGGAAAAGTACTTTGGCTTTGGCTTATCATTTATCTCCTAGTATAGTTCGCTTGTTAATTTTTGTAATTTCCTATTTCTACAACAAAAGTACATCATCTCGTATAACTGCAACACAGTTGCTTATTCAAAATCAGCAGATGCTTTTGACTCGACTACATTTAAAATGGAACGTCACATTTTTCAGCTTTCAGACATCTTGAGCGTTCGGAGAGCGTTGCCACAATACTCGGCAAGTTACTTACAAACGGGACTTAATCTGTTTCTAGCGGTGGCGCTAAGAACTAGAAGGATAGTGAAAGTGCACTACTGGAAAAAGCAAAGTTTTCCTTTGTAAATTAGGATAGTATATCAGCCTCGTTTCTGCCGACGTTTATCGTTCAGTCGTGCAAGATATGTTTAGGCTAGGTTTTCTTTATAGTACTGCATGAGGTAAATGCAATTTTCTTGGAAGGAAACCAACAGTTGTGACCCAACTTACATGGAGACGTGTAGTCCTCGTAGACATATTTTTACTAGAAACTTCAGTGAATCCAACATGTCGGTAAAGATTTCTTGTTGTAAGTACTCAGCTTGAGACATGTTTAACTTGAGTTTGCTATAGGTTGACGATTGTTAGCAAATCACGTGTCTTAGTCATTGGTTGTATCATGTACTGATAAAAGGAGCCTTTTCGCATCATGTCAAGTAATTATAGACCCCCTCTAATAATAGACCCCCTCTTATTATAGACCCCCATTTTGGTGCCTTCTATTAATTACAGACCCCTTCTATACCTACATGAAAACGACGTATATTTCCAAAAAAGGGGTAATTTTTGTTGTAGCAAAGAGAAAACCACATGAGTTTGCAAATAGGCTTATTCTGGTAGAGCACATGCTTTAGGTCCAATAATAATTTT
>JAAAKL020003058.1:0-17312 GCA_010016065.2 Carybdea cf. marsupialis auct. non (Linnaeus, 1758)
GCCTCGCACTGGCAAGAAAATGAGTAAACTACAATGCTGTTATTTGTGGAAGGCACACGGTCTTTGTGGTTAGTTGAGAACGCTTTCTTACTGTTGTAAACTACGCGCGGTGCACCAAAACACTTTTCTACGGCCTTTTTGATTTGGTTTTCGAATCGAAGCGAAACGTTACCAAGCCGTGGTAATTTTAAGTACACAGGGTATATCTTGGGTCCAATAGATTTTTCACTCGAAAAGTGCGATGATTTAGCCTTGATGGTAAAATCGACGACATCTTCGGGATATCCGTTGGATAGAAAAATCTGCCTTAATGAATCGATTTCTGCCTGTAATTTCTCTTCACAAATCATGATTGCACGGTGAACCAAGGTTTTGATGAGATTCACCTTGCGTCTTTTTGGGCAGAAAGAAGTCCAAGAAATGTATTGACCAGGAAATGTAGGTTTTCTGTACGCACTGGTCACGAATTTAGTCCCCTCTTTCTCTACTAGAACGTCAAGGAATGGCAGCGAGTTGTTTACCTCCTTTTCGAAGGTGAAATTTAACGTCTGGTGTAAGTTGTTGAGTTTTTAAATACCGTGAATGTATCGTCTACATATTAAAATATACAACAGGTTTTGGAGAGGATTGGAAAAGATGATATTCGTGGAAACCAACAAAGATATTAGCCAGCGCTGGACCGAAGGGACTGCCCATGCTTACCCCATTTCTTTGTCAGTACATCTCATTATTGAAGCTAAATTCGACACCAGGTGTCGCCACTTCCATTTATTCAATCAACACCTTCTCAGGGAACGGCGGACACATGAGCTCACTCCGATACATTGCGTCGGCACATATCTTTATTGTCTCATCTAGGGGAACATTTGTAAACAAGTTACTGATGTCGAAAGAACACAGAAAAGTATTCGGAGAAAAGAAGTTTTGTGTTTGAGCGAATGTGGCAAAAGTAAATGAGTCCTTAATACAATTTTCTGAATAAAGATTATGTACAGGTTGTAAAGGTTCTGATTGGTCAAAACAACACCAGTCTGACAGTCAGAATTCTGATTGGCTACCTTGTAAAACACAGTTGGGTAAGTAATTTCGTTGATCTCCTTTTCGGTTATTTTCTGACGAATTGTACTCTGAGGAGTGTCAGACGAAAAAAGCTTTTAAGTACAAAATGAATTCGCTATTTCGTGCAGTTTTGTTATTCTGTACCATCGACAAACTTAATGAAACTTATAAAGGTTGATATTGGTTACGTTGTAACGCCCAAATCTTGCTTGCTTCTCGTTCAGGAGCTGAAAGAAATTTAAGGGATGGAGTTTACATTATTGGAGATCATACTGTGGAGATAAGAAATGGGAAACGGATTTATCGCTCATCGGAACAACAACTGCGGAGCCCAAAATCTGAGGTGTTTGATAATGCCCATACATTTATCCCTGCTAATGGAAAATACATGAAAACAGAGGTTAATCCCATTCTTCAACATTACATCGCAGGCAATCTCGAGAACCAGCACATAGCTATAGCTCCAACAAATAGGCAATATGTGGTAGAACCTGAGTCGCATACAAGGGCTCCTGGGCCAGCAAAGCCGCCCACGTGGCAGAGCGGGCAGTCACAATTAAAACACCATGTAGAAAGTATGCTTTCTGACCAAACCTCAAATGTAGGGAGGGTAGAGATGGTCCAAGATTTTCCTGTATATGGGACAGAATTGTCGTCTAGCGAAGTACATGAAATGGATTCCAGTAAAACAAAGAGAAATGAAAGTCATAACGAGCCCTCTCCTGCGATTGTGAGGTATGCAAATGAGACACGGGAGCTTTTACCAGCGTCATACACCCTTCACATCAATGGAAAGTCTAAGCAAATTCCTCTTTACCGATCTGTTTCTGCTGATAATCCGCCCTGTGCTGATAGCTTAGATATATCAGCGATGCTGGAGCCCCAAAACCAACAAATGCCATTGAAAAGTAATCTAAAACAGCGACAGCCAAATAATGTGCATGACCCTGCAGGACGCAAAGTCAGGAGACGAGTGACTTTCTCAGACAATGTTCAGTTTAATGATCTTTTGCTGCAACCAAGCAATACCACTCAAAACAGTAGTGTCCCCAAAATGTGTGAACCCGGGAAGGATGACCAACCATTTGAGCAGTCACAGCCTCCAAAAGATGGATGCACAGAAGCTCCAGTTGCACAGTCAACAAACGGCTCTGCAATATCGAATTCAGTGTCTTCAGCGTCGGCTGCGCAACCCAATCCTCTGCCATTGAATTCTTATGTTTCATCTCATGGATCACCAATTCCACCATCCCCGTTTGTGCGTTTGTGTTACCCAGACACTATCAATCTAGCAACCTCTTCACAGACAAATGTAGCGGTTATCAGTCCCCTTAACAATGGAAACGAATCAAAGAGTGACTTTTCGCCCTCTGATATTAAACATGCTACTATAGAAGCAACTCAGGCCGAGGAGTCACCAAAAGTCATCGAGAAGCTTGGTAGGCTGCCATCTGTGGAATGTTCTGTTGCTGATAGTTTAGAGGCAAACGCCACTGTAGATTCAGATTTATCCCACTTAAGCTCATCAGTGGAAGAAAAATCTACCGAAGATCAAAAGATTGAAGAGCAAAACAATAGCCAAAATAGTGCCCTCAATGAAGGGGAGTCGTTCAATCAAACTGAAGCTTCTATGACCATGAAGCAGCGCTATGGACCGGAGTCAGACTTTGGGCACGGCTTCAGTGACTTTCGTTACGAATATGGTACAGCAGATACGAGGGTGCAAACTGTCCCTATGGCAGAGGAAGGATATCAGTCGTCATTAAACCAACTAACGAAACCACTTCAGCCCTATAATTTAACTAATGTTGTTCCTCCAACCTCAGGAACGTCTTCCAATCAGCCTCAGTTTCCGGTTAGGCCATTTCCTAGAAGTTCAGGTACTACCTCTGATCAGGTGTACCATATCATGAGTGAATACTACGGCAATAATAATACACCTGGTGTGATGCCCTCGGAAGCTCGTGCTTCAAAACCAACCGTTTTTCAGTACCAGCAGGGGTTGTCTATCAAACCAGCTGCGCGATCTTATCATGAAGGGATGTGGGTTAAACCTGAAAATTATAGAAGATTCATCTCGCAAAACGACGTTGTCAACAATCTTGTTGATACTGCACAGTCAGGAAGTGAGAATGCGTGGCCATCTACTGAACAAGGCCTGCAGAAACAAACTAATTTTAACAATGGAGGGGACAACCAAACAATGTTTATACCAAACTACCCATATTCCACCGTAATGCAGCATAAATCTACTGCAGGACTTTATAGTAGAAACCATGAAAACATGGAGACGGTGTCTGCTATCGATCGAGAATTGGAGGCGGAACAAAGAGACAGTTCTTATCAAGCCTATCATCTTATTAGAAATGATCAAAGGATAACAAAGCAACCGAATGTATTTTCTACGCCATCTACCGGTCAGGAGAATCTTCAGCCAGAACACTCGAGAGAGAGATCGAATATGAAGCAACGAACTTATAAAACAACAACTGATACAAACATAATTCCAGACAGTAGTGACAGTAGTGATGATGATGACGATGTACTAATGCGTGCTCGAAACAGTATGGCTGAACTGAACTTTAGTAATAGTACTCCAACAGATCATGGCGCCAAGAACGAAAAGACAGCGCCAGATCTTGTACCAGGTAGACCATCGAACATACCCCAAGGCCATGCAAGCCCATCTTCTGTTCCAACGTCAGATGAGTTAAGTCACAACGCTCGTACAAGCGATAACCAACGGCAAAAGAGTGCGAGTGGTATACCGTTACGTGTACACTCAGGAGGAAGGCGATTTGTATCGTCAGCTAAACAAGGACTGCCACAATTTAGTGAGCATGTTGTTAATAAGGCGCCGCGTTCTCATGTTCCCCATCCGCCCAGAGTTCCGAGAGAATCACCAACGTCCTCCCCCCAACCCATTTTGGCCGTAGATAAAGCTTCGATTAATAGAAAGGGGTCAGATAAAGAGACGCAAGGACCACAAAAGAGGCAAGGTTTAAGAACAGGATGGGAGAATGAGAGCAGTAGTAAGAAACAAAGTGTACAAAATAATCCTAGGTTAGCCTCTGAAAGAGGTCGCTTGGTTTCATCACAGAGAACTACACAAACACCAGTCATTCACGCAAACGAAGCTGACAATATGATGGGACACCCAGGTTCTGGAAACCTTAAGGGTAATGCATTATATATTCCACTAGATAAAACTCCTACTGATGATGACATCAATGTTCTATGGGAAAATGTTAGGAACTGTTTGCACACAAACGATCAAGACATTGCGTATTCGGATAGTGCTTATAATAAAACAAGCCCAAGAAAACATTACAACACTTTTAATGCGCCACACGGTGGAGGGAGTAGTGCTCATTCAGGACATCAAGTGCACGGACAGTCACAAAATCTCCACGGCTATAAACAGCCGGCCACTCTTCCATTTCGAAGATATGGATCCCACGAGAATCTTCGCAGGCAAAACTCACTGGATAACCTAGTGCGAGGACAAACTAATGGAAACAATAATCGTTTGACTCAAAGGGCCAGATCGGGTAAGCAGATCCTCAGTCCGAGTAATAAGCCCAGGGGAAAAGTTAATGGACCAAGATTTAGTACTCACGGGCCACGGATTTCATCAATAGCTTCCAAGGAAGGTATGGTGCCTCTCTCATGTCTTTCATTTTAGGCTGTATTAAGTAGATATAAATGCAATTGCCAACATATGATACATCTGATTAGGTGGCCTAACGGCCGAGAGAACGGTTTAGAACGTTTAGAAAACTTCTTGCCACTCTGGTGCGACTTTCATTACATCACTATGTTGTATGGCTAACAAATGTAGACGTTATGAGCTGCAAATGCTACTTTTAGTTGGTATAAAAAGCCCTAAGAGCGTCACCTTCAAAGAAGGATGATTTTGAAACAATATGACACTTAGAAGGCATTTTCGGCTTTATACTCTTGGCCATTGTGTTTATAGTAAGAAAACGATATCTGCTAGCTTCTGCGATCGCCAAATTTTCAGTACTGCCCTGCTTAATTCACATAGTGTCACATCACAAACAATCAGTAACTCGTCAACATTCTTCGTAATGAAAAACTAACATACATCGTCTTCTCAGTAACTTATTGCTTTTAATTGCGAAAGGGCAGAACAAGGTTCGTTGCCAACCCAGGTATAGCAGTCCGCACCACGCCAGGCCTTAAGTCGCTCCAGGACGCCTCAATCATGGATATGAACTATTTATCTGATCTTGCTAATTCTTTTGCGATGATCTCATTGGGATTACGCAAATAGATCAGGTAAGTCTATGGCTCAATCCTGCGCTTTTTGAATGATGTCAGCCCGGTATGTTAAATGGAAGGGTCGATCATTTTTGATAGACTGCTTGCTTGAAGCATTCCTTTTGGCCTTTCAGTTTGCGGGAGATGTTTCCTCAAGGAGCCTTCTTACGAAGGGAGCTCCACCCTCCAGAAACAATTGGCTAAACTGCCACAACTAGACACTATAACGCATATATCTGTGTAGGTAGCCTCCCCAGAAGCAACTCTGGATGTATCGGAAGGAATGATAAACATCTTTGGTCCACTTGATTATACAAAGAAACAACCAAATACCCGAGGAGCCGTTTTTCACCGATAGACTTGAAATAGATTCCATTGCGTTAAGAATGTCTTGATAGAGTGAAGGGAATCCTATTTAAAGATTTAACTGAAGAAATCTTACCATTATTTTTATGACTTTTTGCATAACTGAAACTCAGGTTTTATTTTTCAAGTAGCATCTAAGCAGTTTTCCTCCCATGATGTAGACAATTTGAAGTTTCTTGTCTATTGGACCTGTAGCCTGCTAAACTTTGTGTTCATTCAGGGTTTTGGTATTTTCTTGCTTACCTTCGCACATTCGCTATTTTAATTTTCAATTTATGTTTCTCTGGTATCTTCCTTATATTCGAATATACGTAGTTAGAAAACATTAACGATTTATGATTCATTAGTATGTTATTTATCATAAAAATGATCCCAGTTTACACATTACAGTAAAACGTTTTGCTTCGTACGACAAGAAGTTAAGAGTGTGGAATACGTTCTCAGTGTTATTCTTGTGGATATAAGTGACTTTTACTTAGTATGCCAATATTGGTGGTTAGGAACACTTGCAGACAGTTTTTGCCGTAACTGTGGCATTTTAGTTTGCCGTTTATACTTTAACTAGAAGTGCTTTGTTGTTTATTAACCCGTCGCTGAAAGTAGATAGTTTTTAATAATCGACCAGTCATTCAAATGATCAAGTATAGTACCATTCAGCCAAGAAGTGAAGTACAATCTTATGAATTTAAATATAATGCCTATTACTGTGTAGTTTGCGTATGATTGCTAAATAACGTAGGAGAATGGTGAAAAACTAGCTATTAAGCAATCCCCTCAGCCTTCCCTGAACTAGCTTATTCTTTTGCCCTTTTCTTCCCCGCGCAGACACGATCATATAGTTTATTACTCTGTAATTAGGTATGCTGTGTCTTTTGATCTTATAGACAAATCATGTGTAATATAGTATGATTTGTATTTATGAAGTTTCAGATAGTTTGGCATCATTTTTGGAAGCAGAAGCCATTTGTCACCAGGAAACACTGACTCCACAGCAAACACACGCTGTCTTTCAAGCTTCCCAGCTACTTCATCACAATCTTACTGCTGACCAAGCCAATGCTGCGCCCAGGAGATACGGTATGTTCCTTTATCTTGATTTTTTGCAGACCACTGTGGACTTTTAAAGTTATTTTAGAGAAGAATCGATTCCCTCTACTACAGGAAGAAGAGAATTGATTGTATATAGCGGCGATGAGGGAACTAACAGAGTTTGCCACAGAAACATCCACTAAATTTGTTGGGTTGTGGTATGGAATGGAGATTAGTTCACTTTGGAATGTGTTAATTAGAGCCCAAATTAGGTGGTGCGAATCGAACCTGTACAAGATTTCCATTCTAAGGCCATGTCTTCGTATTTGTGGTAACGTATACCCGTCATGCCTTAAGGGTGATTTACGCGTTAGGATTTGTCGGGCCGATTGACAGTTGGTATAAAGTCAAGTCTATTGTTTAGGCTCCTGATTTCACCAGCTTTGATGTCGGCACGAGCTGGAATAATTTGACTTTAGCTTGTGATATGACAACGGATTCCCTTCCGATTTTTCATGGCGTGGCAGTGCCTCAAAATGTTTAAACATGGCGCATGCAAAGCATAGCGTTCACTGAGGCAGAAACTCCATTGTTGATAAAAGCATCTGGTAGGGACCATGTGTAGCTATTTCAAAGGACATGTATGTGCGCTTGATTTGCGACTTAAGCGCACGGTTGGTATTATTATGGCAAACAAACCAGCCTAGCAAGGACTATATTGTTTCTTTTTTCATGCAAGGCTGTATGAACCGGGTGAATAAAGCACCTAAGATTTAAGTTATTGGTTATTTCACACAGGGTTTCCTATTCAGCTTGTAGAAGAAGCTGTTTACGAATAAGATGAAATCCGAAGCAAGCGTATTTGGTAAATAAAGAAGCAGTAGGGGAAAGGGTTGGAACAAGAATCTGCTAGGTGCAAATATTTTTTCATGGACACGGGGGAGTCTATGAGTCATGGGCTGTCTATTTGAGACTCGAAATGACATAGCTTCATCTACAGCTTATCGCGTTCATGATACCATTGGCCGTCTTCCAATGGTTAGGTATAGTCTTATGGAATCATGATTACTCCATTCGAATTCCCTCCTAAACAGTTATCTGATGATGTATGTAGTGTTTCCGGCTCTTGCACTTTCAAGGTTGCTCGTAATCTAAGTATTGTGAAGGTATGTTATTAGAGACTAGACGTCAGAGCATTAGATAATCTTCCTTGTACTTTTCTTGATCACCAACTCACTTCTCATTTTCGGCCCCGTTTCCTCGACTGATGAAGTGACGGAGCCCCTCTCTAGAGGTGGTATCGTGATACTCTTGTTAGTTGTTAATTGTCACGTCAAATTTGATCTTCCTTTCTCCAGCCAAATCCAATACGATGCTCTCTCAGCGGTTTCCTGTAGGTCATTCATGAACTTCTTAATATCTGTGTTTGTACAGCAAATTCTGTGTCGAAAGAAGTTGACTGATTTCTTCTCTACAAATCCATGTACTCCAATAGCAAGATGATACTAATCAACCTTGCAACCATTTCCTTCACACTACTTTATGAGCTCTTCATACCTTGTTGCTGTTCTTTCGTCGGCACTGCAGAAACAGTCAACTCCAATATAATACATTCTTTCTTCTCATCACTCTTCAAGATAAAATCCGGCCGTCGTTGGGTCTACGCAACGGGAACAACCAAGCCTCTGTCAGATCAGCAACTATCCTCCAATGACCACTCCATCTTTCATCACTTTTCATAGTTTTTGGATCTTCATCAAACTTGGTGTTCCTCCTTTGTGAAAAATCATTTCTTAATCTTCTTTACTTTAGGAAGATCTCCATCATTAAACTTCTTGATATTTTCTTGGAGGAATGATTTGATGACTGTAAGGAGCTGATTTTGACGCCATGTGTATCTTGCCTGTGTCATATTGCAGTTCCATAAGATATGCCTGAGAGTACCACTTTTCCCACACCTGCATTTTTTTTATTAATCTTCCACCGAACATGGTTCTCTGGTGTTGGTATGGTATCATACGTGGATCTTGTCAAAAAGGATGTTCTTGCACGTTCCCATGCCTAAATTTCAGTCCAACCAATCTTTCTCTTCACAACACATTCTCCCCACCCTACACACGGTCCCTGCTGGCTCCGCTCAACAAGATGTAAATACTCATTTTGTTGGATCTCTTTACGAACTTCCTTTACGATAGTATCTCTATTCTCTTTGGCATTTCTCATACAGAAATGTTTAAAGTTTCGCATGCCTTGTCCTTCTATTGATTCCTGTACAGATCCAAAAATGTCTGTGTGCTCCTAGATCTTTATCGCGTCGTCTGTAGCTTCTTCAGCTTTCCACTTTCTTGCTGTTTTAACTCAGGTGGGTCTTCTTTTAGTATCATTCGAGTACTACAGCGTCATTAACGTACAGACCTTTGCCGCTTTACACTCTTCAAGAATTGAAGCGATTGTAAGCTGTAATTGCCCAATCTTTATACAGACAGTAGTTGTGTTTAACATCTTTGGTAAGCCTAGCCATTTCCCATTATGCATTGCACACTACTGTTCAATTTTTTAAACGCATGTCAAAGGTATTTTATACATCTGCAAAGGCCACATAATACATGGGTACAAGCTAAACTGCAGACACCAACATTTAAACCTCCCAGATAGTTTTGCCTTATCTATTGCCTTCAGACCACTCCTTGGCTCCGGTAGTAAAGCTTTTCCCTGTTGCCTATCGTAGTATTGTCATCAGTTTGAATAGATAATTTGACTTATTTCTTACTCGTCTATAAAAAGTTATCATGACTCATCAACTTTTGCCCCAGCAGTGCCATCTGCATTATCAGTTGAGGAAAGGAAAGCAATGGAGTCACTAGAGCGGTTAAATCTTCGCCTTCGAGGTAAGCACCTATTTCCATAGTTCTATTGAAAGGTCCCTTAAATTTGCTATATCAAAATTGCTGTATCTCAACGTTTATGCAATAGTCGTCAGAAATTGTGCATGTCAGTTGCAGTCCAGATGTAAATTTCCGCCTCGTGGAAATGTTGCTTGGCAGTGAAGCAATTAAATGAGTAAATACATAGTACCAATTTGTTGTAGTGGGAAAATATGAGAAGCCCAATGAGTATTGATCTTGGACAAGCAATTTACTAAGAAGTCTTGTTTGTCCTGACTGTTGATGTAAAAATTTTTAATCGAAGTGACACAAAGGGGCATACGATTTTTGCAACATTCTTGCCAAAAAACTTGATAGGGAGAGTATACTTTGTTAAAAGTGTGTATCTTTTAGACTTTTTAGATTTCAAGACGCCTATTTTGCAGTTCTGCATTAACGTGTTTTACATCCTACACACATACACCTCGAGGAGAGTATGCTATTGAGACCGTCGTATGTTAGAATTTGCAGTAAATACCCGAATGGGAAGCTAGAATTTTTAATGATTATATTTTGAATTGATACTAGGGAGTAGGAAGTAGTGCCCGAACCAGTGACCCACGCATTCGCGGCGTGAACTCATCTAGTAGCGTGGGTTACGGGTTCGAATCCTGTCGGTGACATGCTTTCTGTTTTTTTAGTATCTATTCGAACTTCTCATTTCAAGTACTCTCATCTCAAAAATGAGTATATTTTAACTATTATAAATCAATAATCACGACGGTTTTATGAAGTGAATATTTTGAACATAAACATGACCTTTAAGTATGTAAAATGTATGTTCCCATGTAAATTTTGTTCTAACATTTTTCAATCAAAATAAACTTTAAATATTTTTAGAGGACATGTATTTCAGATTTTAGATATTTTCGATCAAAATATACTTTAGATATTTTTGATGGTAATGTACTTAAATTATTTGCCAGTCAGTGCAAAATTTAGAAACTTTTAATCAAAATAGTATTCAGATATTTTCAATCAAGATAGATTAAGATGTAGACTCGTTGAACTTTTTTTAGTTGCATTTGTTACTAAGTGACGTATGAAGAAGTAGAAGTAGCATCAGTTTAGTAGTGAAATAGAAAGTGTAGTGATGTATTCACTCTTGCCTTATTAGAATCTCAGACATATGGTTTCCCTTCTGTTTTTGTGTACAGACCAAGAAGCCTTTACGAAGAAGCTCATAACAACTGCTCAGAAGAATCATATCGCCCCTGGTGCCTACCAACCGCAAATGGTAATTATCAATCGTAAAAAGATCAACACGTATACCATAAAACATGAAGACTATAAACAAATAAGAATATTTTAAATTTGTAATCTGACGGATCCAAATTGGTGCTCGTATAAGCAGATGAACATTCTAGCTGTGAAAAATGGGTACTTTGAAACAGGTTAATGGTTAACTGATACCGCCAAATATGTACCCTTGCATTGTCAAATGGGTAGTATTGTCTTATGCGAACACTGACAAAGTTGATGGCCAAGGCAAGCTTAAAACAACCGGAGTACCTCTGTCGCATTGTTATCTTCTACGAGACATGGACTGCTAAGGATTTTAGTCATTGTAGCTGAATAATAAGATATTATTTTTCATTCATTTCTTTGACGTTAAAGTAATCTCCTCATGAACCCATAAATGGCCGGCATAATGAATTTGTAGACAGACCTCCGTCCAGTACCGAATTCTTATAACGAAACTAAATACAGCTGCTACTTATATTGTTAATCGACGTAAAAGGAAGCAATTTCAAGGATGTCTTAGCAAACATTGGTTTTTAAGAACTGGTAAAATGTGCTGTTCCACAGTGTTGTGTTCTTTCACACCTTTCTATAGCAATCGTATTCTTTGGCTTTCAGCTATTGTTGATTTTTGGTGCCCAAGTTTTCGGTGCATAGTTTCTACCTAATAGTATAAAATACGTGACAAGAGACACTTTTGATATAAGGATTTTTCTTTATCTTTGCGGACAGCCTTACTCTGATCTTCTGATTTCCTCTAATCGATGCTAACTCTGATAGATTCTTCGTTTTTCTAAATACAGGCTGAAATAAGCTATTTTTTCTCAATGAGTCTAGTTATGTTATGTTATTTACCTACCAAACCATTGTGTTGGGGTCCAGTCACCGGGCTAGTTAGAGTTATGTGACAAGTCTTTCTGACAAGAATTTTCATTTATTGATTATTTCAATTTTTATGAAGCTATTTGCCAGTAACCGATCATACAAAATGATCTGGAGTGCCCAAAGAAAGTGTTGTGAGGGGAATTTATAGACCTAGACAGGGATTTCAACATACCATTAAGGATAGAACGTGCTTATAATAACGCATTCATTCTTCAAAATTTTTTCACCATGCACACGTCACCCACCCCAAGTGGCTTAGTTTGAAGGAAGGCAACTGCATGAGTTGACTTTGTTATGAGGCTGGGGATTATTTCACCACGATTGAAATGACTTGGCTTAATTGGCAATTTTCAATCTTCAACACAATGTTAAAGAATGACTTGTATTGAAATCTCTTCTGTGGTGTGCATTCATCAATTTAATTTTACTCTTTCAGTATTGAAGATAGAAGGACGGGATACCAAGCATTTCAATCCTTTGAATTCTTCGTTGATGCAATTGATAAGTTGGTACTTTAATCAGAACGTGTTCTAATTGCGTTTTTTTTATCTTACACTTACCATTGAAAGACCCAAAATTGTAATTGTAGACCATCGTTTACTGTCAGCAAAGTTCTTAATAAAATATATGCACCCACCAGTATGGGGAGGAAATGGACGGCGCACTTGAACATTATTTGAGAACAGTGCAATATTGACATTCCTGCTCCTTCTTATGAACGCAATGAATACACGGGCCTTACAGCTTTCTTTAAACTTGAAATTGTTTCATAATTATAATTTTGTGTCTTTACTTTCTGCAGCAGCACAAGTTCCCACAAGACCATCGACCGGTTATAATAGATGCGTCTAAAAGGCGCCAATATGCCAAGTCCGCATCCACAAGTAGACCGCAGATCGTTTCAGGTGGACGAAAGGCGAACAGTGCTAGGTGACAACGACTTGGATAGACCGATGATGGCTAAATGAAAGGGAAGCACGCGTCCGTTCGGATTCGTCAAGACGCCTCTTATCCGCCTCAGTAGAATCTAATCGAATATAATCTGCTTACAGTGGAAGCTGTAATGAAAGGAGCCAAGTGGACTCTGGTCGCTCGTTTGACTTCCACTTTGTTCCAAGGACAAATTTACCCTTCTCCTGAATCATTACAGTGAAAGAGACGGCCAGGACAAGAATCTCTCTCTAGTTGTTTCTCATAATTCCTACATAAGCGACTTCATGCTGCGAGAACATATATATGTAGTTCCATAAAAGTGATCTAAAAATAGAAAATATCTTTTAGTTTTAGAAAAAGAGCCAAACAGCTTAGACTAATGTTATCATGCGACATACCTCTCCTCACAAACATTGTTCAAATATCATTCTGACCGATTGTCCATCATTGTTTGATTGTGGGACATCATAATCAAAAAGCCAATCAATGACCTGTTAGTCCTTAGATGTCCATCAATCGTGTGTAAATAACAACTTTAGGGCTTCTCGCTTCGTCGAATGGAGCTATAATATAGGAGAGATTGGTAGACGAATTTTATCTTTCTATGGAGAGATATCTGTGTTATCTGCACACATTTCAGCAGAATTTAGACAGGAATTCGATATGTATATATCAGAGTCATATGTTTATATTGTAAATAATAACGTAGTTTAAAACCTATTGTATTTATTCAAAGATGGTGTACACAAATGGGAATGATCGTACGTGTTATCCACCAATGATTTGGAGTGGTTTTTCGTTACTCCTTCCTTTGGTTGAGACAGGGTGGTCGCCTAGGTAGAGCTGCTGCACCATAATCTATTTCCAATTTTGTCATTTTCCTCTGACCTATGATTTATGGTGTATCTGAGTCTGCTGCCAGACCTCACTGAAGGCTCTGTTAAAAGTGGTTGAGATGTGAGACTCGTAGCCTAGGAAGCATGAGCTAGGAAACCAGTCTGGACACACTATAGTAACTTATAGTAATCATACTCCTCATAGCTGTCATCATACTGTTACCTGTATAACAGGCCCGTTAGAAACGGGGTATGTGCAGGGGACCCATGGTCTTTCTTTCCTTCCGTAATTGAAATGTGTCGCTACTAATAGTGCCAGATGCATTATTTCTTTTTCAGATCAGTTTGCCTCTCGTTAATGGCTTCCCTTTTAGTAGTCCGTAGTCATTTTTTGGCTTTAAATAGGCCCATGTCATAGTTGCTTTGCAAAATCTTGCTTCGTTTATCTTGATTGCTTCAATTATCGCAACCCTCTCTCCAGGCCTGCCAATTAATTTAACCTTGCTACCTTATTAATTTATGGCTTGCTATGTTTTCGTGTGGAAATTTCATTGTGCGCCCATAAATGGCCGGAGGTTGCCATCTGTGTCATGCGATCTTGGCTTTGAAGTCTTGATTAGTCATCCTTTTTCTCTAGGCTTACAAAATACGATAATCGCCTCGTTCTGCAGTCTTTCGTAAACTAGTTGCCGTATCTTTAGTTTAAAAACTTGTTGTATCCATTGAAAACTGTAAGACCGACACAGTGTCCTGGTAAATAAACATCCAAGGTACGGGGAGAAACTCATCTCCTAGCAAAAAGTAACAATGATGATTGTTTATCTTGTGCTATACTTGGTGGTGGGTATTTTCATTCCATGGCATTATCAAACTACAGCACTGGTCGTTGTGTTTTTCCATCCAATTTTTTTGTGAAAGTGGCACTATGTTGAGCGCACCGCAAAAGTAGCAACTGTGTGTATATGTTGGAGACCATCTGACTACCCGGACCGTTTGGCTACATTTGCCTCGTTCTCGCTTATACTGCCTCAATTTCAACTAGACGTTGAACCTGTATGAATGAGAGGTAGAAAAACTCCACTGGAGTATTGGCCTTGTCACGTCAAGTACCAGTACAGAACAGACTTGTAAACATTGTTTCTGTCTGACATCGTTTATGTCGACAGATCGAATGTACTCAGATAACTCGTTTCCATTTCTACGCAAAACGTTCAGCTGGACCATCTAGCTACCTTTTTCGACCTCTCATTCATACAGGTTCAACGTCTAGTTGAAAATAAGGCAGAATATGCGAGAACGAGGCAAATGTAGCCAAACGGTCCGGGTGGCCAGACGGTCGCCAACATCACCAGCTTTAGCTTTAGGAAGGAAGAGCTTTTGAGGGAAAACATCCGCAAGACAGATAAGAGCGAAATTTCTAGGGTTTGTTGAAAACAATAAACGGCCACTTTACCCTACTAGATGTCAAAACAGCAGAGAGGGAAGAGCCCTATGACTATCACCGGTTCCACAGATGCCAGGGCGTTACTTTGATGAACAAAGTGAATGGCGCTTTTCTGTGCTTCGCTTTCTTAAGATTACGCCTAATAACTTACGTGAAACTGATTAGAAAATGGCGTTGACAGTTTTAGACCATGCGTTTACTGCTGTTTACCATTGGTTTTACTCCTAGGTTCCTAAAAAACGGGGGGTCATAATAGTAGGGGGGGTCTGAAAATTTTCCAAAAATTAATAATAGGGGGGTCTTATTGAACGGGGGGGTCAGAATTTCGAAAATTGCCAAAATCTCTAAAATAAAATTCCATCATCTATTAACGGAGCACACAAACAATTTGTAAAACATGAAGAAAAAAAAGGACAACCTTACGTATAAAATATTTGAAAATTAATAAACGGGGGGTCCTAATAAGGTCCGGGGGGTCGGAAAAAATTTTAAAAATTAATAAGCGTCCCGGGACGTTTATTAGGAACCTAAGAGTACCATGTAAACTTGCAGGAGACCTGAGTCCTGCAGATAATAAAGAGAACTTTCGTACAATTTATGTGCCGCTTGAAAGCCGTACAATTGTTGTAGCCAGGCTGCCCTTAGCTCTTCTTATTAGGGCAGTCAATGGGTATACACAGCCTGCGACAACGATCAGTCATGCAATGTTTGAGGTGATAGAACGTAATTTTGTGGCGTAAGTGCTTTTCACTGAGGTCCTTATAGTGGAGTCCAATAAATGGGATAGTGGGAGAGTAGACGTAAGGAATAATGTTTTCTTGCTTCCAATTTGAAGTCGTATTGAACCGTCCTCGTTAATTTAGTATATTTATGTCACGACCGTACTCACAAGGTTCCTTAATTGTCTTACGTCATGTTAGATGCAGAATTTAAATATACTCAAAACAGTTTGATCTCGGTAGGGCCCTGAATCAGAGAAACTTTCGTTGAATTGATTAAAAGGCTCCTTCCAAAATTATGTAAAGAAGATTGCTTTTGATAAGTAGGGCATTCGACCAGTGAGAATATGTTTATTTCCCTGTGGATGCTCCACTTTACAACAGTATACTGTATTTCTTTTCTTTCTAGAGCGTTCGATGAGATTGACACCAACAAAGACCAGAAGCTCAGTGTCGATGAATTTCGTTCCTTTCTTCGCAAAGTTGACAGTAACTTGAAAAGCCTCCCAGCAACCGCTCAAGTTGCTGCGCAACAAGGAAAATATTTAGGAAAGTTGCTGTCACAGTATCCTGATGTCATCCAGCGAGAGAAATTTATGGACTTCAGTAAGGAGGGCGCCAGTCCGTTTGAGTATCACCATCTAGGATCGTTTGCATATGTGGGGGATGACCGAGCTGTGCTAAAATTACCCATTATAGGAAGTTTCAAAGGACTGGGCACAATGTGGTTATGGAGGGCAACGTATACGAGTGAATGTGTTGGTTGGAGGATGAAAATGATGATTTTGTTTGATTGGGTAAAAACTGGGCTCTTCGGAAGGGATACATCTCGTATCTAACGAGGTCAAGTAACTGGCTATTAGCACGTACCGGTTAATGTTTGGAAATCGGGAATCTTAACACAGTAAGGCTCACATTAATTACTTACGAATATCAAAGAACTCATATGCACCTCTTTCGCCAAAAGCGGAGTTTACATCAAGCCTGCAGAGCCGAGGGATTTCAGGTTATGTTTGATTTTAGGGAAGGTATGGATTTCAGGTTATGTTTGATTTTAGGGAAGGTAGGGATTTCAGGTTATGTTTGATTTTACGGAAGGAAGAGATTTCAGGTTATGTTTGATTTTACAGAAGGTAGGGATTTCAGGTTATGTTTGATTTTACGGAAGGTAAGGATTTCAGGTTATGTTGGATTTTAGGGAAGGTAGTGTCAGTATCTTTGAGACGCTTATTATCCCTTGTAATGATTTGAAAGGAGCAGTAGTACTTAGCGAGAAGGAAATGCGTTCTGATAGACAATTTGTATCTTTCATAAGGCTTAATATGATGGCGAAACAAGTCTCCAGTGTGATGAACGAATTGATAAATTGCAGTAAGGGTTTAATTTAGAGACCAGATGTAGTATTTATATTAAGTGATCATCATATTCATGTTGTTTTTACTAAATCCATTGCATGCATTATCTAATCATCTACTGATAACACACTCCTTTTTATTGAGTGCATTCACTGTAGTGTGTTATTTAACTTTTATACTTTTAGCATTACCGCCAAAGAACTTCTTGGGAATATTAACATGATCGTTATCCCTCG
>JAAAKL020003059.1:0-24117 GCA_010016065.2 Carybdea cf. marsupialis auct. non (Linnaeus, 1758)
CATAAATACAGACAAAGACATACCTCTTGCTTAGTGCAGCAGATTAAAGCATAACTAGGAACAAAAAGAGCATGTGTACAATTGAAAATCCATGGTTTTGTCAATGTATGAAAGGGGGTATGAAAGTATGAATTTGTACCAGGTGCTACTAGGCACAACACTTGATACAGGGGGCTTAGGCTCAAGGGGGGTCATTTTTTTGTGCCTAGCTCTCTCAATTTGGGAACTAATCATTTGTTGTGAGGTAGCCACTTGATTTAAGCCATTCCTCCAATTCACCTTAAATTTCTTCCTGGTTCATCTTATTTCAAAGGGGATAAATCAACTGGACTAATATACAACTGCTACCATTGTCATAGTATTTGTCTCCATCAATGAAACTATCAGGCCATGAACTTGTAAACTGTAATTGATAATTTATTTTGCTTGTCTTGCATGATGTTCCTGAAAGAGTATGCAATTGATTTGGCCTAAAGGTCATGGGTACCTTCTCCCCAACTCAGTTAATTTTATGTTCTCACTTTGAATCATGATTGTTTGAAGTAGCCTGTTCATACTTTATTCATGATGCCCACTTGTGGTAATTGTACTATTTTCTTTTTTCGTAGTACACTTTAGTATATTGATTGTATCAAAAGTTTCTAATCAAAATTGTATTCTGTCCTTAAATACTGTCTGTACTGCAATCCTTACATTGGAGTTTGTTGTGGCCATCCCAAAAAATGTTCACTGAATGATATCACCACACTGCAGATTGTAGCCTTGATATTCTGCTATATGATGGTTACATTGTTGTACTGACTGTAATCAATATTACGAAGGTTGCACTTCTTTTTATGGAATTTAGCAGAGTGTCAAATAGTTTTTAACTGGCAGTCCATTGTAAGCATATATCATCTGATCAATGTGTTGATGTAATGTAATTTCGATATTTGAAAAAGGAGAAGTTGAAGACACATCTTGTTTGCAAAATGTTTTAATTATTTGTTTAATAACAAATATTATGGTTAATTTTTTGTTTCCCTTTTCTTCACAGACACACCAAAGGATTTCACCATCCCATTTTAGATCCAATAAAATCAAGCTTCAGGTATGCGTAGTTTTAGTAAGTAAAAGATCATTATGAAGCAGTTGTGCAGTGTTGCATTATAATCCACTAGCAATCTAGTCTAAAACTTTATGGGCATATAAACACTTTTGAGTATACAGGAGATATTCCATTTTGAACCTGTATGGTAATTGAGTTTTAAAATATCAATCAAATGCCTCATTAGAGGAATTACTGCAGTTTACAATACATCCCTTGGTCGTGTTGTCATTTCTCTCTTACCAGGATGACCAGTCACTTGCAAAACCAGGAACACTTGAGGAAATTTAGATAATCTGCAAAACTCAGGGAAAGTGACAGTTCTGATTTAAAGTATGCATAGAATAAAAATATTTCTATGCTTACCAATGTGTTCCTATGTTATCAGTGGCGTATGGTGTAGCTCTGGACCAGGTGAGCTACGAAAAATAGTTTTGCTACAATTCCCTTGTTGTGCCAGGCCCATAGCCCAGGGCTTTCACCTCAGAAATCTTTTTACACCGATTTCTCTTTTTCAAAAAGCTTTTCCACTAATTTGAGAAAAAATGAGGAGTCACAAGTAGCAAACACAAATAAAACCAGAACCCAATTTATCTAAAAAGACAAAATCCACAACGGAAAGAAATGGTTGTCTGTGATTTTGGTCATATTCATGTATGTGATCGAAGGTCGTATATCTATGCCATGCTTTGTTTGAGATATTGCATAAATTACTTTTCTTTCATAGGGCCCCATGTGGGAAAAGTGCCCCGGACCCTACAGGTTGGAAAACCACCCCTAAACCACATGGTTTGATGTCTCCTTGACATCTTCGGCAGTTGGTTGCAAAAAGAGGATGATTCTGCGAGAGTGATCAGATTGTCTATGGAATATTTGCGATTCGATTTCTATTTTCAGCAAATGCGTGCTCCTTTTTTATAGCACATGTTTGGACCTTTTTGACTGTAGATTTTTGTACCCGAATTGTGCTGCCTCCCTATGATTCTATTGTTTTCAATGACATTTAGCATCGTAGCATGCCTTGCCTCAACCAAGGTGTTGCAGAGACTTAGAGCAGAAGAACAACTTGACGTGTTTTTTCTATACAGAAATGTGACAGAACAGTGGGATGGGGATATTGAGTGGCCTTTGAGATTTAACAAATTTACCAAATGAGGGGAAAAGCAACTTGATTCACATTGTACTACACTTAGATTTGATGTAATGAAGAGACCAGCAAATAATTTAAGAGCCTACAAATATTTTTGGTTAGATACTTTTGAGCGTTTGGCACACGCCTAGCCCAGCTGGAGAATATGCCTCTGTATGTTATGTATGTTAACCAATGTGTGTGTTAGTATTTATTAATATCAGAGTTGTTAAGGGAAAACCTGGGACACTGTACCCATGGAACATTTAAATCATACTTCTGTGGGCATCATGGCTGCAGTTATTCACTGTGGAAGCAGTTGTTCACTCTGATTGCAGTTGACCACCCAGAATGCAGTTGTCCACTCTAGTTGCAGTTGTCTACTCTGGATACAGTTACCCACCCTGGATACAGTTGTCCACCCTTGATGCTATTGTTCACCCTGGCTGCAGTTGTTCACTCTAGTTGCAGTTGTCTGCTGTAGTTGCAGTTGTCCAATCTGGATGCTATTGCCCACAGAAGACACCCATAGTTGGTGTTGAAAAGGAAGAATTTGAAACCTGATTCTAAGGTGCCTCATAAACAGATCCCCAAATTACACAATGTTTTTCCACTCCCAGCCCTGACTTGGATCCCCTACTTAAATAAGGATATTTAAGATTTAAAATTTGTTGCCTCCTATTGAAAAATACATGCGAATGTAACAGTTATGCTTTTAATTATGAAGCCTTACTGCGGTGTAGTATTATTATCCCAACTCGTGATTATTATCCTACCACATCCCAATTATTTACCTATGAATATTAAGCTGCTCTTATCAAATATTAAGAAAATAGGCCAAGCCCTGCTCCCCCTGTATATAAGGTACCTGTACGTTTGTTAGCACACTAATGAATAACATACACCCGTGATATTTTAATTTTAGTTGGAAATTGTGCGATTTAAGTAGTGTTTCCTCAGTAATCAGTTAACCAATCAACCTAAACTATGAGACACGTTATCGAAATCTTGCTCTTTCTTCAACAGCTCGGAAGTAGAAATAGCACATGCTGTATTTCGATGTGAATTACTGATGTCTGAGTGGAAATTCCTACCATCTCTTTTACTGCTGTATGAATCACAAGGAAAGTTGAACTCATGGAATATGATGCAACCACCTACAAATCACAAAGATGTACGTCTTTTTTGACAATCTTATCTAAAGTTTTATAACTGAAGTGAAGTTGTCAACTCTTGTTGCGTCGTATCTTAAACCAACTCAAGTCTCGATTTTGTGAAACGAAAATGTTACTCTTCTCCTTTACCCTCATAATATTCCATTTTTTTCTTCTTTTGAGATGTAGACTTTGTCTTGAACTAATTGTTGAAAAGGCTATACCCATGCCAGGTTTTGATCCACGGGTTTCTGTACTGCAGTCTAGCGTGCTAACCACTACACTACACAGGCTTGCTCTCCTGAGAGGACAACTTCAGCCATACCACGTTCATGAGACAATGCACTCCGTGATACCATGGCTACGCAATGACGTCAACCTCCACAATACGAACATTCATGTGATGTCACAGTAGTCAACTTCCAACATAACGCCTGAATGTGAGCATCCAAGTGTTGACCTACCTTGCTTGCCACCCATGATCCACCACATGGTTACCCCGATGGTCCGGTTGCTCCAAGCATATCCCGTTACATGGGTCGCCACACTCGTGTTTCTTGTTGACTCACGTGTCGGGGCCCATAATCTGTTCAGTATCAAAGGCTATGGATTCCCAATTCAGAAGTAATGCAAAGACAAGACAACGTGTTATTCAGTAAACCATATGAACTGTAAGAACAAAAACTGAACAAGACAAGAGTGTATGCGGTCATCACTGAAGTCATAATGGCGTCATGGTCCCAAACTTAGGATGAGTCACTTTTAACACTAATATTAGCTGTACATTAAGGCTCTTGTCCTCATTTTTAACAATAAATATCGTGTCTTGTTTTTATTGATGACTGAAAGAAGGGAACTTACAAAGAAAAGGACAGTCCTTTCAGCCTGATCTCAGGCTCTTTTCAGTAACTCGCTCAGTCTCATCTCCCGCTCTCCCCATTAGCCTGCTGTGTCTAGTATCCCTGTCTCCCCAAGTAGCCACTCTACCTAATATCTATCTCCCCAGTAACCCGCTCAGGCTCATCTACGGCTTTCCACGATATCTTACTGTGCCTTATATCTCTCTCTGCCGAATAACCGACTCTGCCTAACATCCAACTCTCTCCAACATCCAAGTCAGCCCGATTCCTTACTTAGCGATTGTCACAAGGGGTCACCCTCCTTATGTTGCCTCGCGGCTAGTGACTCGCCCAGGTTCTTTATACGCGAAAACCAACAAGGCGTACCCAAGCAAAATACACACAAATGGTATTTTCTGACCTTAAGTTATACGTCTAAAATAGAATTCTAACGGAACAACAATATTCGCGTAAATTACAGTGTATAAACGCTCACCGACGTTCCAATATGAGGGTTTTTTCAGGCTGTTGACTTGACTACGTTATCGAGTGCTGTCTGTATCTCGGCGTTAACCCAGCCAAGACAGCCGTGACTCCCACACTCGTTCCTCTGCCTTTCACATCTACCTCCGTGTATATATACCCCAGTTTCCTCGTGTCTCTTATCTTTTCAGGACCTCCGTTGCAATTCAGCTATGACGTATGTTTGCTACAGCATCAGAATTCCTTAAATTCTTATGTCATTAAATTTCAAAGGTTGTATCTGGTTGCATCATTACAGTGATCTGTCATGGTTGGCCTCTTAAGGAATATGAGGTCGAGACTATCTGTCTATGGCATTTATATACCATATTTGTAGTGAAATGTAATTTATTTGTAGTTGGTTCTCTGGCGGCCTTTCGCGTATTAACCCTTGCCTGAACGAGAACTGCCTCTGTGTCTCTTTACTTTCTATATTTTCAGCATTGTTTCGTGATTTTACTGGTGTCAGTTTACATTGTATTCGGAGCATACTTTGTTCTGTGTAGCATCACAAAGTGGTCGAATGCACACTATTGTTATCTCTATTGAACCCGTGGATACAAGATTTTATCATGTCTTGTATTGTAAGTTTTGTTACAGTTTCAGAAACGTATGAGCCGGGACATGATAAAATCTTGAGCATGTGACAGATTTGAGTCTCAAAGGTTTGTATCCATTTATTGTACTTTTATACTCTTCGTATACACAGAAGGAATCACAGCATTGGTCACCGTCTTCGCATGAAGTACTTGTTGAGCAGTAACTTTCATGAGCATAGTAGTGACGACGTTGTGTTTAAATGCGCCTTTGTCATTTGCATTTATGATTTTGCATGAGCATAGTAGTGACGACGTTGTGACGACGTTGTGACGTTGTGACGACGTTGTGTTTTCATGAGCATAGTAGTGACGACGTTGTGTTTAAATGCGCCTTTGTCATTTGCATTTATGATTTTGATATGAATAACTGACCGTTCTCTTATATACAGTCAGTGACGTCCACCTTGGGAGGAAAGTCACCATTAAGCAGTGGGAAGAAAAGTGGCGAGCTTCCATTCCTGTATAAGTGGTTGTCGCAGTTCCACCAGGCTCTGATATCCAAGGTAAGGACGATTATTTGAATATGGAAGGATGCGTAACTGCAACTTAATTTGCATCTAAATCTGTTTATTTTGGCTTGTTCGTATTTACTTCACTTGGTCAAGTAACTATTACTCTTTTTCCAGGAAGAAGAGGTCATAACTTGTATTTCTAATTTTTACTATTTTATTTTCAAAGTATTTTTCAGGTACAAGTCTTGCAATCGAGCGGGAAGGGCAGGAGGTGTAAGTACCCAATGACCCGTACGAGGTGAAGGCGCAAAATATTTATTGACCTTGTACTGGCTCAGATTATTATTTTATTTAAGTCCCGGGTCTTAGGGACTCGCCTATATTTCCAAATTGTTGCCTTTCCTGGGTCTTGTTGGCCCTGCTTTCAAGTAGTGATCGGCAACCCATTAACCCTATTCGGCTAGGAAGGCTGGAGAACCCCCTAAGCAAAATTTTACTTGTCCTTCCAAGCCCTCAAATGTGCCGGACGTTGCTCGTTTGGACTTTTATTTTTGATATCTCTATCACCAAACAGCAGAATTTTAATGATAAATTTTTAGGAAGATCTACTCCCAAATGTTCGTCTGAGAAAGGGTATTGTTGTAAAAAGTGATCAGAAAAAGCAACTGTCAACGGCAATTTTCAGAGTTAAATTTATCATGAAAGCAAAACGTACTTGGATTTTGAACGAAACGTTTCTAATTATATACTTTATACGAGAATTATTCAATAGTCTAGTGTCAGGAAATAGCTAGATTTTAAGGCAAAAATTGAAAATGACATAATGTTTCTGTAATGTCATGTTGATCTGCGCTGACTGGAGTAGGGGTCACCAAAAGTACCCTCCTCCCCATGCTGTATCTATTATGAAAAGGCCCAAGTAGAATATACTTGAGTAGAATTGTATTGAAGGTGATTGGAAATGTACGGATTTTGTAGGTATTTGCTATGTTTAATATGACCTGCTAGTCTCTTCAACAGATTTATTTGATCTATTTTGTAGTTCAAAATGATGCGAGGATAATGTTATTTGTCGTGAAAAAGTTGAAGAGACGTTGGCTAAGCAATGATTTCAAAATCCTTCTCCAGCATTACGAACTACTCAAGCACCAAACTTTAATCGGAAAAGTTGCCGAGCCTCGTTTTGCAGGTTCCGCGAAATATTTTGAAGAAATTTTTTGAAGAAAATTTCTTTGGGTACAACTCCATGGATTTTGTTTTCTCATTGTAATACTCGAAGACCCAGCAGTTTCCAAGAGTTGTGTGGGGTAGTATTCCGGCACTGTAACTCATTATCCTCAAAGCTTGATCCATTTGCTTACGATCCAAAAATTTCTGTTGCGTACATAGATCCATAGGTAGCGGGACTAATCTGGCATTAATATCAGAGGTCAATTGTTCTATTCGTATACTTTCGTGCATCGCAGGTACCACCCGTATCAATACTGGACCCAAGTTATCCTGCCGTCATATTTAGTTCAGGACATGATAGCCCAACTTTACTTGAAATGTATATGCCACGTTCTTGAAGATAGATTCACTGCTAGACAAAGAACGCGGACTGAGATAACTTTAGCCATACAATTAACTGGGTTATTTATGGGTAGATTCTCCGGTCTCGTTATCTCTGTGTGGAATGCACTTTTTGGGATTACATATGTGTTGTGCATGTTTCAAGAACGTGAGGTGTCGTAGATTTACATTTTAAATAAGAACAGACAATTTAATATTTTCTATAGATGCAAAATTATTAGTACTTGTATTTTTATCTATTTACAGTTTACACTTTACTTTCATACCACACTGATATCGCAAACCAATACGAACGAAATGAAAACACTGACGTCAAAGGCATCGGTGGATTACTTTGGAAGGTTTGTTTAACTAAACAAGCTAAATCCACTGATCTCTAAAAAAGACTGAATCGAGCTTCCCATTGTTTCCCACTACGGAAAAGTGTAGTCACGAGTACTGGCCCCCATTAGTTAAAATAGCGCGGGAAAGTCCGCCATGTTGCGTCACATTGTTTACAAGCTTTGTGTGGTGGGGACTGAAATGGCGTCCAACGACTGACCTCACTTTGAGACGGAAGATGCTCGATCCAGTGTTTTTTAGAGATCAGTGGCTAAATCCTAGTCAGTCCTGGGCACAGAAGAGGGATTAATATTATTTCATAAGGGCGCTAAAGCACATGTGCTTATTATAAGTCACGTTTAGTACACAGGAAGGTTTTTGACAAGAGTATGATAGGCGGTCGTTATTCCTACAGTTTTGAAGGGAAAGTGTAGACGTTTTTCCAATTCGTCACTGGCAGTTATTTCAAGCATACATCTGTTATTTTGCCGACCGATGAAATTTAGTACGTTTTTCGTATAACGTCTCTGTTACGAAAACGAAAAGTAGAAAGTTATAACAATGTAACTTACACGTATGCCATGTAACCTTCTGTATTAGCTTATGGCTTTATGGTTTTATGGGCTTATACTCTTCCGTACCTAATTGTAGGGGAGTGTCAATTTTTCAAAATTTTCAATCCCGATTTCATGTTATAATAACCCGCCCCCATTTATAATATTTTCAGGAAAGCTCCCCAAAAGGCTGAAAATACCAGGGGGAATCACAAAAATTTCCCCAATAGCGATGTGTTGTGACAACCCATTTTGTGAAATTTGAAAAATACCCACCCCCGCCGCTTATTCGACCCACCCTACAATTATGAACGGAAGAATGAATTCTAAACCTAACGCAAGCGGCTTCTACGCCAATAGAAAATAATGTAGTGCTCATATGATCCGCTTACCGTTACCAAGGAAGGTGAGACCTATTAAGCCTGGGACTTTAAATGTAGTTGATATGCCTTTTTTGGTACATGTTGCCGTACTTTACCGTTGATTTTAACGTAATTGTCCTTTAACTGTACGATCCAGCGAAGAGAATGCATACTGCATGGCGTCTGCGGTTGTCAAAGTCACTCCTACTCTTTGCGTATATATTCAGGCTTTTTCATCGTTGTAAGGTGGGTCCAAGCTGGATTTCCCCTACTTTCACAGGCTTCTCGAGCCTCTGCATTGCCGATATCCCACACAGGGATTTAGGGATCTAAGTTCATAATTGACGTCGCTAAACCTTCCATCGACGTTAGCGAAACGCCCTCGTTTTACGGACCAAACTCGTACACCAGCTGGTTACATACCTTCTGTGACATATATAAAAGTTCCTTGATTAGTGAGCGTACTTAGTGTGTTAGAGGTCTATACGGACACCAGTACCGAGCACATTTTTATTGCAATATTCTTAACAACAGACTTTTATTTTCTCTCTCGCTTCGTCCTGCAGTTTATTGCGGTGCCCTTAACCCGTATAGGTCCTTAGTAGACACGAGAAATCATTTAGTTGTCTCTTATGGATTTTCGATTTTGTTTTGTAGATTTACAACATTTTGGCGAAAAAGTGACGCTTGTAATGTTTCGCTGATACTGGATACGAACTCCCTGGATACAGTATTTTGTGGTCATGGATATCACTTACCAAATATTTCCAGAAAAAAAATCGAGGGACTGAAATCCTACCCAGCGGTTGTTAGTCTTCCAGAGGTAAGAGCAGAGTGGTAACAAATCTTACAAACGAAGCCAACGAAAGCAAGGAAGTCTGAATTTGTTAACTGGCCAACTCATTTGAGCTTGATGGCCCTGTCTCGTCCTGATACGTGCCTCTGAAGTGGCGATCTGTGTCTCTAAAAAAGTTATCGCTTCTCTTGCTTGCTACTACATAATGGTCAAACTTTTAAAAATTACTCCTTCCTTGAACAAAAGCTACAAAACCCCACACCCTACGATTAATAACGTATTTCGAATACACGTATATACATTCAAAGTCACGTAATATGAACTTGCTCTGTTTCTTGATGGTAGATTACTGTAACAACACCATACATAATGGTGGTAAGCAACATTTCTTCCACATAAAGTTCCGTCTAGTAATTGATCTTGTAAGAACGGGGAATGTGCGACATAGATCGGATATAAGTCAACCAATGCGAAGGTAAGAGAGATTGTTTACTTATTTGTTGAGTCTGTGTGAGAAGCTGTCGCTAAAATGTCCACATCTCCGCTAAGACATATATCGAAGGAACAACTTTAGTACCAAACGCAGAGGAATCTATAGCTTCTTGGCGTGTCCCGCGTGCCTTAGTGTCATTGCCCAAAACTGAAAATGAAAGAGGAGGCTACTAGTTTTCTTACTAAAGGATCCTGATCTCGGTACTATCATTGGGTTGCCAAAATGATTGAAATTAAATTGAACTATACTTACGTAAAGCAGACTATGTTTTCACCGGCTTAAGAGGCTGTTAAAAAGTACTCTTTTGGCAAATTGCTTTAGGACTTAAGACCAAATTTTGCGTATGGAAACATTCGTAATGCACACACCCAACTTTGAACAAGTGCATCTTTGGGTGTACCATTAATTTTCTTCACCGTAAGACTTAAATTTATTACTTTTAACGAAGAGCGCTTTTAGCAGCGGATGCGGTGTAATGCCAGAAATGCTGATCAAGACTTTGACATATTATCTGAACGCAGTATCGAAAGGTAGTCCTCAGGGTAGTTGATACAGTACATGCAAGTAAAGTGTTGATTTCAACGATTGCTATTTACTATTTTGATTTGCAGTCACAACCTATGGACCACTGGCCTGATGTTGTCTCTTTACTTAAAGACAGAGAGCAGGAGATGTCTTCAAGTGATCGAATTATTTATTTCTATGACGAGGTATGAGTGATTCGATACCTGTTAGTTGTTCGTGTTTTTTTCATCTTCCACGGCTGAAATATTTTGTGTAAGAAGAGACTCCTTTAGAGGTACAATTTACCGCAGATGCTGAAAATGGCTGCAAAATTAGCAGCTCAAGGCTGGAATTTAATTTTTTTTTTAAAAAAAAAAATCGCACAACTAAATTCATATTCTTACGTATAGTACCGTAGCGTGCAAGGATTTTTTTAGATATTGCAGCGGACACAATCTTAAAATTGCTTCATCAAACAGCAGTGTATAGGGCAAGGAAGAACCTTCTCCTCTCTGTAGGGGATTGTAAAACAAATTACATTCTCGCGTCTGCTTATCTACGAGAAGGTTCCTGTAGAACAGAGGGTCTCAACCTTTTTTAATCCTGTACCCTCAGAATGATGAAGTAATCATAACGCACTCTAAATAGGGCGTTTCTCAAAGATAATGGACGTGATTCTGAAAACACGGGAGCTAAGACATATAAGCTCCAGAAATCACTTTTGAAATCGAGTCAAATTTTGAATATCCCTCGTCAAAACTGATTGCACTATATGCTGCTATGTTTACAAAAGACAACGTGCGCACAGGCCTTAATATGTCGCTTACCCAACAGAACCCTCAGATTTACTTAGTGAAGTATACGCACCCCAGCTTGAAAACCACTGCTACAGAAATGTTTTTTGCTCGCCAAGTTTAAAAGATTTGATCAAGTCATATTCCATTTGATAAATGTATTCAAGGGAGACTGTTGGGCGAGAACAATGTGCCTTGACAGTAAATAGCTCTGATATGCATCCTACTTTCTCCATGTAGACGTGTTCTGTCTAGTAATATGTTTGTTATTTATGAACAACTGAAGTTCACTCTGAGCATCCATCCTCAGACCGTTTTAAGGTTCTTACTCTCAAAGGTTTCTCTCCTCCATGCACTTTCAGAGCATCCACTAGAAGACAAATCATATTGTGTTTCTTAGTATGCGGCCAAATACCTTAACTGCTTTTGATCGTAAGTTACACGAACATCAGTGCCAGGGAGGGTTTTCGCAGAAGTGCGCTAAGAGCGATTTCTAATCATTGGATTTTTTGATACGGGAGTAAATATTCAAAGTCCGGCTTAGTTAACTACTGTTTTTATCATGGATCCAAATATGCATCTATTTGAAGAGTTTATGGTGGCTGAATAATATTTAATATAGTATATATTTTCTCATTTCCATGTTACCTTTTTCTTTCATCATTGCCCTACATCTCCATACAACTAACCTTCAACAGATGGACAAAGGTAAAGAATTTCCAACAGGCAACAAATAACGCATTCTTGAGTAGCTGAAAGCTTTTTCGTGCCGCTTCTCATCGGAGCTGCACACGGCAATGAATACATTTCTACAGTCGTAGTATAAAGCTACATATGGAAAGTGCTTGTAGATATTTATAGAATTTTCATGTATGTGACTAGAAGAGAAAGTACGCCAATACAAGCATGATTACATTTATTATTGTAGAAAGAAGGAAAATAATAAACAAAACATATGTTCAGAAAAGGAGAAGACAAATGTTATTGAAACAGACCTGTGGAGAAGAACAGTTTCTTTTGTTCAACGAAAAGTTGGTATCGACCGTTGACTGTAAATGGCCTGGAGCACTTTGAGATGAAATTGGGAGCACCCGCGTGCTAAAATGCGTAACCAATAATCAAGACGTTTTCGGTACAAGAACCTTCCTCCAATCTTGGCCGAGGTAAAAGGGCTGGAGCCTCGTGCTTCGTGATGATCAAAATCCCCTGAAGTTCACTGGAACCATGAACTATTTAATTACTCTTGTGCTAAAAAGAAGTGTCAGAAAGTACTTTACCTGTCTAGATGACAATGAAGTCGACGCTTCTCTTTCTCCTCGTTCTTAGTATCCTACCCACAATTCCTTTGGAAACATTTCCCGCGGTACTTTTATTAATCCCGTTACAGAAAAAAGTTATCTTCAGTCCTGGTCAATGGAAGGATGTCCATTCTTTAATTAACTTGGTATACTTTTTTCTCCTGTGATTTATTAGTATCATTGTCTCATCTATTCTACAAGATCTGAACGAAGCTGTTCTCCCTAAAAAATTTCCCTGGTTGCCAAGAAATCTTTAGGAGTGAGTCCCCTTCCTAAGTGATTAGATCATCCCTCTAAGCCCACTTATTTCCACAAATGATGTATCTAAAATTATGTTAACAACCTTTCTGAATTAATTTAAACAGAAAGCAGTTACTTCTTAGTTGCGATAACAGTTTTTTGCATGGTAATAGTCACGTTAACAGAAATTTAACGTTAGTTTTATTTTTGCCTGGCAGAATTTGAAAGTTACGTACTATCTTACAAAAGTGGACGCAAGGATAACATTGTTAGCAATATTTAATACCAAAAAGAAAGAGAAGGACTCTTACGTGCAGAACTTTTTTTCAGAAACGAGAGCCTTACTTGTCCACGAGAAGCTATACCAAATGTTGAAGCCCGGACAGAATCAAAAATTTCGACATTAAATGTACGGATTTTTCATGCTGCATTAGGATGTACAATCGATGTTTAAAGTGTACCACACTGGCATAGATGTTATTGATTATAAGGTTTTTAATAGTGAATGTTGATAATAAAATTTATCGTCTGTAAGCATTGATTAAAGCATCAATCGATATATTGATGAGGTCAAAATCAGTTTATTTTTATTGACCGATTCGCGATATCATGACGTCTTGCGTGGGTACTCGCGCATTATACTGCTTTGCACACCATATAAAATAGAGAGCTCGTCCATATAGTTTTCTTTGATGTAACTTCTTGAATGAACTAGACTACGGATAAATTAAGTAGGAAGTAGGTGCAAACAGGCATGTTTATTATGAAGGGGGACATGCATCTGTTCTGGCTCATTCTAAAACGATGTTTTGGTCTATCGCTCCTCTTTAATTTCTTGTTTAGTTTATTTCTCTTACGTCCACGTTAAATTGTTATATAAATTGTTATGTAAATGAGCCAATATTGTAGATAGTCCCTGAGGGACCTGAAATTTCGTCAGTAATATCTAGTCAATATTATTTTCGATAAATACTGTTTCTTCTGAGCCGTTAAAAGTCTCATTTGCACGTGCGTTTTTTCATAGGTCGAACTGTATGGATTAATTGTAAATTGTTGTTTTACTTTCAGCTTTGAGTGCCTAATAAAAAGCAATCTGAGTCTAACTTGTTTCCTCCGATAAGTCCATCTCTTTGGTCTTTTAATCTCTCTTAACACCTATATGTTTTCACAGGTATTGGATTACGCTGGGCTTAAAGAAAGTTCGAGATCTGATGTAGGTTCAAAAAACCTTAAGCTTTACGAGTAGAATGAAAAATGCATTGATATCGGTGAGACCTTTGAAAAACAGTGTCCCCCTTTCGGAGTAATTGACGAACATTTTTTGGCGAGTTGGAGGCTCTTAACTCTGATGTTTATTACAAACAGGATAAACAAAGGAAAAGGGGAAAGGGAAGATTCCAAAATCAAGAAAAGGAGGAGGTCAAAAAGGCGGTTGGATGAGGTCAGGTAAAGTTCAAGGATCGAAAAAGGGAAGTAAATGAAACAATTTTGGAAAAGATGCAAAGTGGACGAGTCCATAAGAATCAAAAAGCGTCCGTATTTCAACATAACGTTTACTTTTTATACTTGAAATACCCACAAGAACGCTTTTATGCTGACTTCCATAATTCTAAAAATTAGTCAATGGGGGCCCTTCCAAACAGTGGAGACAATAAACGCCCGTCGAGGTATATTTTGGTCATTAAAGGCGTTTTGGCCCGATCATTAAAATCACTAGTCCGTAGGAGACTCAGTGCTACCACCTTTCCGAGTATAAATAGACACGGACTTCGAAAAAAAAGAGGTGTTTGGAAAACGCGTTTATTTCGAAGAAATGAGGAATTGGGAAAGCGCGGAGCTTCTCTTTACAAACATTTTACTACAATTTTTTTGAAATTAATGCTCGGCGCACAAGCCCGATTATTGTCCTCGTAAGACGGTGATTTTTATCTCTTGCAGGGAATCCCTAGTGCTTTGGGGCGGAACGACGGCGACTATTGTGCGTTTAAACTTTGCTTTTCAGATCAACCTTTCCGATTTCAGAGAACGAAAGACTAAATGAAAATCGCTGAAGCGTGCTGAACCGAATGATAGCTTTGATAAAATACGGAAAGTCGAGGTAGACGTATAAGTTTTCGATAATATAGGTCTGTTCAAAATTAGAAGCTGTGGACCCAAGATAAATATGATGAGACTGTTCAGTAATGAAAGGCACGACTTTGTATGTCGTTTCATCACCGAAGTTCTCTTATGTTTACAAGAAGCCGCTAGAAATCAAGGAAATAATGCAGGAATTTGGGTTTTCATCGTGAAATACGTTATGAAATGGTTGCTGTAGATGACGGCGAACCTATGCTGAGCGCAAAACGGGGTAGACGATAAACCATGAAAGTAGTTCGATAGCCAGCCCCTCTACTTTCGTACTTGACTGGTTCGGCTCTTGATCAGCCTCCCGCAAAACATGTTCGCTGTGTCTCCAGGTGTGCAGTAAAAACCCACGGCCTACCCAAGGAGAATACAGGCCATGTTTAAGGCTATGCGTGGACTCAGGCCTAAACATGCCATTGTGTTGGCAAACGAAAAGAAAAGGAGGGCAACGTGCGTTTTACAGAAAATACTGTGATGATATTCTTAACAAGAACATCACAGGAAGTAGGGTTACCTGCGTTGAGAATCAAGGTCGACAGAACTCGTGCTCATTCACAGCAAAACCTACTCTTTACACCGTGACCGAAATCTCACTTGCCATTAAAAAGCTTTATAAAGTCGGCATGAGAATATCAGAATAAAATCAAAGCTATGTTTAGCTACCAAAGGCTTCGCTGGAAGGCCGATGGAATTCAGAGCCTTCGATGACATGTGGGACAACAACTGCAGCCTTGCAAGATTTTCCGTATGTTGATTACCATTAGCCCAATTTGGAAGTTCTGTTGACATGCAACAACACCGTAAGATATCTTATACGTTTTTGTTTTATTCACAAAAAGGTGAATATTGATGGAATAGCCCCTTTTAGCTCAAGCTCCATCATCAAGCTCAACCCCCGTTCAATGATACTTTAAAACCGGTATGGATACCTCCTGCTCTTGAATCAACTATGTCCTGTATGGTGTCCCTAAGCTTTGCTCCCGATTTAAGTTTGTTAGGAATATCTCGTAACGCGGAACCACTATCGTCTTCGAAAGACAGCTAGAAAATACAAGAGTATGACCGCGAGCTGCTCAAATATGCCTCTACTTGTCTGACACTAAGGAGGCGAGCAAAGTTGGGGGCCAAAATTTTCTCGCCCAGCAATGTGATTGGTTGATTGATGGTGCTTATCGACAAGCTGGAACGCTGTATTGCCTTCGTGTTCAAAGTGCAGAAGTCTCTGGTATGCGGGCAACGTTGAGTCAAATGTTTTCGGTCTTTGAAAGGCAATTGTCGTCGCTAGCCTTTTTTGGGCGTCATTGTGTCAGAGAGTGTTATGGAAACTGAAAAGAGAATCAAACACGCAGTTAACGTGTCTGCATCATAATCATTACTGTTGCTATTATTGTATTGACAATGTAGAATTCATTACCCTGTGAATGGTACTTTTTGCTGAAGAAAGTGAAACATTGGCAAATGTAAACTTTGTTGCGAATACGGGAGGAATGGGAATTTAGAACCTGTTTCAATTAACAAACAGGTAGTTTCGAATATGGCTACGCTTTAAACGCCGGTCGATTGCTCGAATGGCGGCATTTAATTGACCACAGATCTCATATGTGAAGTGGCACAACACGAGATTGGGCAGCTCACAACAAAATTCATCAAACACAATATGGGGTTACAGACAAACCTTTCGAGAGGCTATCGCTCTCATTAAGTGATAAATGAGGGTAAAGGGTAAAGTAGATGTTAGACATCCCAAGCTTGCTGTTGGTAATAAACAACACCAAACGACACCGTTCAACACTTAACACGGTTACTCGTCTTCTTTTGCATGCCATAATTACATCTTATAATCTGTAGCTCCGACAAGACCTTGTACAGCAATAAATAAATATATCTAAACAGTAGGTATAAAACTCAATTCCTTCTCTAAATGTCCAGTGTTTCTAAAATCCTTTCACCATCAACCAATCCACTTATATCTTGTGAGAACTTTTCGGATGTATCAGCCAGCGCATAACGCTATACGTTCTCAATAATATAAATATTTCTGATGTCTCTCAAACGTTTTAGATTTTGTTTTACCATCATCAAAGGACACTTCCAGCAGCGTATTTCACGTCAACGAACTTCCAACTTACAGGTCCTTTCTTTCCTGTGAATGGAGATTCTTCTTTTCCATTGTTTCGTCCGCCTTTTTGGCAGCAGCTTCACGAAGCAATGCACCGCCTACGTCAGAGAAAATTAGAGTACGGTCAATCGGCCTTCATTCAGAATTTACAGCGACTATATAAAATCACCAAGTTTCACCATTACACTTCATTAATAGCTTGAAGAGACTAAAGACTAAATAATATAAAAACTTCTATGTTACGTTTCCTCGTGCCAGCTCACCTAGATTAGTTTTTGTCAAACTGTGGGGGAACACCTCTAGTGGGTGTGCCTAGAGGGACATACACGCTGTGATTGAAATTTTACAAAAATTTGGTTAACCAATTAATCGATAATCTCATGTTGTAAATTTGATCACTTTCGTGATAAATTAGTAAACTTTAATTGTGTTTTGGGGCTTTTCCAACTCTGTCTTCATATATATGCCACATCTTTTTGGTAAAGCTGTTATTAATATGTTCAGAATTAGGGAGTAGTCATACCTTTATCCTGAATCAATAGGGTAGAACCTCGAAAATGTTTGGGAACCATTGATTGAAGTAATTTCGATTACTTTCCGGGTAGAAGCACTAGAGGCTGTGTTTACGTGTTCTTTTACGTGGTTTGAATGTGCAAGGTACTTGCTTGATAAACTAGAACAAACCTATATTACGTTAAGGGTCTCTAACTCAAGCCTTCTTAGGGCTGAGGTTCTTGCTCTAAAATGTAGCAGAAGCCTACTTGTTATATTCATTAAGTTACTTGTACGTCAAGCTTACTTCATGCAGTACATATCAAACTTCAAGAAATTATGTGTCAGATGACATGATTAACTCTACAATCACTGATCATCTGAGTCAACAAAATGTATCAAAAAATCGAGTCGACAAATCTTAGAATATTCAAAGATAAATTGTTTGACTTCTGTTATGGCAGGCACTGGATACTTCGTTCTACTTTTTAACCATATTTTTTCGGTTTGCAGTTAATAAACAGCAGTCTCGAAGATTGAGGTTACTTCACTTAAGACTAAATTTTAACCTCGACGCTAAACGACCATCATAACTCAGAGTAACGCTGCACATGAAAATATTCGCTGGGTTTCAATTTCTTGTAGTAGTGAACCCTCAACAGTGCTTAGAACGTGGCTGAGCGACATCATGGTACGTTAGTCCTTGTCACAAGTGGATCCAGAAGATTCAGGGTGATAGTGGGCGTAAGGGTGGAGAACTATTATCTTAATGATCCTGTCGTTACCCCTCGGTCATCAAAGCGACTGTAATATCTCATACCAGGGAGAGGGAAGAGAGGGGAAGAGAACAAAAGCCACCTACAACACTGAAACCGACTTTCTGATCTAATTGAATAAAAACGTTGGTGTCCATGGGGCGCTACATTAGTGATACCATCGATCTTACTTTTCTTAAAGTCAAAATATCTGAAAACGTGGAGCAAAATATTACCATGGCGTTGAAGACTGGATATACTTACGTTGTATGGCCGCTCTTATTTTGGTAAGCATGAATTTCGGTGCTCTAAATCCTTTAATTTCTTCGGGTTTTATAAGAACATTATCCCTAAATAGGAGGAAATAGGAACAGATTCTTAATGAAAATAGGGCGATACTATTTCAATTCAGTGTTTCAGCCCATGCCTACAATACATAATGGTCCTATGAAACACCAAATCCTGCTTCTCAAGCTTCAGTCACTTGCATGCAGTTACTATTGCTCATTGACAGTGATATTACGTCATACAAAATGACGGCAACCTCACTGTCACCTGTACACAAAAAAAGACATAAAAAAGCATTTCATAGACTACGCGAAGAATCTGATGTCATTGCAAAGTTTACAGTGCTGGCAAGTGGGTTCGAGCCCCTATCTTTTGTAAAGATTGTTAAGATTGTGAAGATTACAGAAACTCCTTCTATCCCGCTTCTCCTGAATGTGCAGTAATGTTGTCTCGAAGACAAAAACAAAGGAAAAATATTCTACTACGTTGTTACAGCCGAGAAACGACTTTCGAAGCCGCGAAAATGATGTAAAACACAGCAAAAATTACGCCCCACTTACGCAGAATAAAATACACAACCGTTACATCTGTGCTTTTCTGTATTTCCATGTGTCTTTATTAAAGCTGCTTTTATTCTTAAAATGAGATGCACAAGAACACACTACGCACAAGAGCCTGCTAATGAACGCACAAATTACTGGCTCTTTCTCACTAACTTGCGTTAATGATTCTTTATGGTATGTATTATCTATGAGTTATGGAACGAAAATTACATCAAAGCAGTTTAAATGATATACCAAATACAGATAAGTAGCCCACAAAATATCTCCCATGACTGCTTCCCGTGACATGGTGAAGTGTTTTGTCATATTAACTTTGTCATTGAAACACGTATTACCTAGCAATTCAAATGGCATATGGTGGCATCCCATCACCACTATTTTCCCGATCTCTTCTCTCCACTCTGAATATATATCACATTGCATGCGACCCTTAGCGATCCGTTCATTGTCCTTTCTCGTATTGGCGACACAATTTATTAGAGACAGGTAAATCCAAAAACCAGTACTCCAGAGCATGTGGTTACATCAAAGACTCATGACAAAACGAGTTATTACCGAAATCAAAAGAAACAATACCGTGTCCAGGTGTTACGCTACACTTTAAACTTGCGTGATTGACAGGAAATTAGTACCTAAGCACGATGTGAATCTCGCTTTCCAAATTTCATCTTATGTTAGAACGCTTACTCAAGGTACCAATAACGTCAACTTTTAACGTACAAACTACATTTGGAGGGCATGGAAAAGTCTAATTTATGGATTCGATACCTACATGTTCCAAAAATGTAGCATTTTGGGGTACACTTAAGCATCAGTGTAAAAGAGCACCGTGTACAAAGAGGGGGCGGATGCCAAGTTGCAAATCTACTACGACAATTATTATTCCCTATATATTACAATTTTTATCTTATGCCTTGGGCTGTTGGTCTATGAAGAGGAAGAAAGTTACAATTAAGTTATCGACTCTGTAGAGACTTTCTTTCATTACGGCTACTTCTCGATATGGTCAGTGGCCGGATATTTGGAATTGTGTCGGTCTACGCGCTTCCATTTTTACTATATTCATATAATTCTCATAGCCTTCAGTAGTGAAATTTCTGGCTTCATTTAAGTTCGTAACATATGCCTTCCGGCAACGGGCATGAAAACTCGTATCAATATCGATAAGAATAACTTGCCTGTAGTCCTCGTGATTTTTTGCCAAGCCACGTATGTCGTCCGCTAACATCACAAATGCCTGGAGAAGATTGATGAAGACCTAGTCAACTACGACGGTAGCTACGCTTCAGATAATAACACCTGTATATAATTGTCCTTAGGTATAAGAAAGCATTATGAGAATTTACAATTCGTAGACGTTCCTTGTTATTCCCTCGGTATTTTCCCAAAACGATATTAAGGAACATCCATGAAATACAGTCGCAATTTGGAGGGGGGTCGTCTTCTAAAACGAATATGATCACGTATAGATAAGTTGCAGTCTATCACCCTAAATACGTACAAATTAAGAGTGCCTCGCTTCATTCATAGTTAGAAAGAAAGTGTATGTCCATTCGGCTTTTTAAAATGTTTTGATTAGAATAACACTTCCTGTCTTTGTTTTGACATTAATGGAATTTCCTAAAAGAACAACACCCATAGTAAAAGTTGGGAGGAGTACGCAAGAATGCGGATAGGTAGGTAAAGGGCCACTTTTCACAAAGTTCCGAATAAAGTAAATGAAAAGACCGCATAAGTAGAAGGGCATGCGGCACATTCGAAATCATTAATGAGGATGACATTGAAGATCAATAGGTAGTCGAAATTACAAATGCTCTTGCAGATACCGGTGCATTAAACAAGTACAATGGAACTGACCTATACCTGATCACAGGCTTCTGCAAAAACATTAATGAAATCAATTTTACTTTTACGTGAATGATATCGTTTTTCTTTCACCAAGAGTGCCTCAAATGTCAAGTTATAGCTAGTGAAAAGAAAACTAATTACACGTATTATAAGTTCTGTAATGTAAGGTCTCATGCAACTTAAAATCAGGATAGAAACTAAAGGACCAAAGTACGATAGCCACGGGTAAGGCAATGTACAATTAATTCCATTGGTCTGAACTGAACGGACAGGAGAGTGTGATTTTAAGTGAACGTCTGACTGCAACTGTAGGACGTCCCTATGAATCATATGCAACCTACTCAAGATGGGAGTTATCAACGAAGATCCTTTACATTAAACCCATTGACCTGAATTCAGATATTCATTTACATGATTGTAATCATCTCCATTCGCAACGATAATCTATGTTACTATGGAAGTTTCTGAAACATTTTCATAAGATGTTATCACACTTCTAAAGCCAATCCTTGGAACTGGCTTATGTTTCAAAGGCTATGCTCTCCAGTACATGAAACTGCAATATTTCATCCTGGTTTTCACACTAGGGCATCCAACAAAGACCGAGTGTCCGCTGTATTTCGAAAAAGGAAGCTTTAGCACTGCTTTCGATGAGGCGCGAACAGCCATGACAGTTTTTAAGTCAGATTATTCAAACAGGTAGAACTGAAGAAAACTTCCATCTATCATCCCTGGAAACAGACTACAACTGGCCATGCTATAAATTCGAGCTCTCAATAGACGGTTTTAGGGAAATGTAAATACCTGCGTCTAATTATACCCGAGGCTATTGTTGGTAGCATGCTTCCGTATACCGAGTAGAACTGATCTCAGTTCATCGTTCACAATCATTTCAGACTGCCTCTAGATAACTGCGAAGATATCTAATGTAGTGTTATAAAGAGGCAGGTTCTTAGTATTTGTCAGAGGGTAACACATCCTCATTTCCAAGTGAACGTACTTCAGGTTGTCACTTGAACTTGGAATAGATCGTCTTCCAGACATCACATCCGATATTGCCTAATTATCCTACGTAATCCTAAGTATATTACCTAATTGACAAAGTCAGCATTAAACAGTATCATAAGGATGCCGTTGTGGCACTTGTTTAGTTTAAAGGTTGCGGACCCCGCATATCTAGTTCCCCAAAAGCACAATGGCGTGCTTCCCGAGTATACCTGGGCTGAAAACACGATTTCCTACCCTGTCAGCCGTCAAAAGCAAAATATCAATGTTTTTGTGAAGCACGGCAACACTCTCGGTGGCACTTGTTTTAAATCACATTAATGCATAATAATGGAAAGAACCATTGCTAGAGGTCCACGGTCAGTAGCTTTGGTTTTGTAACTGGCATTTGAGTTACTTCCCAATGGATAAGAACGATTTCTATCGGACCTGAAATGAACAGGGCTAAAATTGTCAATCAGTACCCCTTCTCCGTCACACAAGGAAACAATCGAATTAACAGGGAATTACTTACCGTGAGTGTTGTCTTCATTTTTGCTCATACACTTAGGCTTCTACTCTAATTTGATCTTACTGCCGGCAAAGACTAAACGGCTCTCAAGAGAAATGACATTCTATAGTATAATACATACATACCTTGCCGCCAGTGATAGGCATCAATTTGTTTTCGTAGAGCCACTGCTTATCGTCTTGATCACCCATATACTAAAAGAGGGATGACAGAACAACCTATATATCAATCATCACTTGACTGTGCTTTGTGAACATAGTGGCTCAAACCAATTGTTAGGAAACTTTGTTAATATCCCAAACTGGAACTCTGAGCAATCATAGTTTCTGTTAAAGTACTTATAAAGTCTTCTATTAAACCTGTCAGTAAGCTTTACTTCAATGTATGTACACTTTGTGTTTCTTTGCACACAGTAAATATCAGCATGACAAAGGTCTAAGTTAAGGCGATAAGTAATTTACATAAAAGTAAATCACAAAACGGTAACTTAGACAAAGAAAATTAGACAATGGTAAATTATGAAAACGGTAATTTCGACAACAAATCTTCTAACAAATCTTGAATGAAAATGTAAATGAATTATTACACTTAAATCAAATGTATTTGTTTTCGATGGACCCAAGATGTGATAGTGTTACAAATGGTCATACGGTAGAATATTGAATTGAAACATAGTTACATCTTCCAATAAAACTGCACGCAGTAGCGAAAACACTTCTGTATTTAAATGCTTTTTTCGTCTGACCCTCCTAATAATACAAAATCGTCAGAATTGAAATTGGAAAGAGGAAGCAATGAAACTAATGCCCAACTGTGATTTGAAAGTAACCAATCACAACTCCGATAGCCAGATTAGTGTTGTTTTGAGCAATCAGTGTCCGTGGAACTGAATGTTTAACCGAAAAGGCGCTAAATAAACACAAGTTCTTTCTTCAGCGGTTTTCTTGCTTTGATGTGGATGGATTGTGAAAAACAGACAAGTTTTACCTATTATATGGAAGCGGTTATCAATATACTTTAACATATCGTCTGGGTTTTCAAGGAAGTGCTGCTTTATGACAGAGTCACATTGTTTAGTAGTGTTTTTGGTTCTTGAAACCTGAGGTGGTTGCTTCCTTGTAAGAGCTGATACTTGGCGAATACAGGAAGGAACATGCTGCTTATTTCTGTCACCTAACCTCAAAGTCGTACGTAATTTACTAATATGAAAATTATAAGGATCCCTATCGCTATTTATAATTTGCTTGAGCGGGTACTAGAGAAATAGAAAATTATAAAAGCACGCACTCATTACATTTTTATTTCTCCAGTATCTATCTAAACTGATCATTTCAAATCCTCTCTTCTCAAGAATATTTCATCACTTCCTTCATGTATAAATCTGCATATTTTCGAATCATAGGAACGTACTATATCCTCCAGATTTCCCTAATACTAAATTCAGAGGTTTGAAAAGTTACCAAAATAACATAGTATGAAATTTTCGAATTTTGCTTTACAAACAAAAAACGCAACGAAAGGAAACATCAGCATCGTGGGGAAATACGCGACAAATTAAGGTCCAGAGATGACATTATACCATTGAGTTTAAAGAAAACTGGAGGGCTAACTTCGATCGTTCCCCTGTGACGAGAGTGAAGCCTCACTCATGCGCAGCAAATTCATTTTGCACGGCAAAAAAACAACAACACGT
>JAAAKL020003060.1:0-24116 GCA_010016065.2 Carybdea cf. marsupialis auct. non (Linnaeus, 1758)
ATGAGAACAGCAAACTGGATTAACACATTACTACACTTAGATTTGATGTAATGAAGAGACTAGCAAATAATTAAAAAATATTTTTGGGTCCATATTTATGAGCGTGCGGCGCACGCCTAGCACAGCTGGAGAAAACGCCTCTGGTTGGAGCATGAAAAGAAGGTCGAAACAGTTCTTTAAAACCCTAATAATGCCGATGTAACATTGATAAACATGATAAACGTGAACTTAGTTGAAGATAAATCATATCACAGACAATGATTTGTAACTGTTCATTCCAAAACATATTGATCCAATATATTGACATTGTTCAGTTTCCAAATGCATTTTCTATCCATTCCCTTAGTAAAAACATTGGTGAAATCTAGTTCTTTCTTCCCATTTGGAAGTGTGAGATAATATTTTGGTAGCCGTAATGCCACTGTTAACATCACTTGCTGTAATTCAGTTTTAAGTCAAACGTATGTTTAGTTATGAATGCTACAGCTTCAATTTCAAGTACAATCAGTTGAAAATTCATAATGGGATAGAGTTGTCGGATTGAGATACAAGCACTTTTTTCATTTCTATTCCTTAAACTTGATCAACTCTGTTGGAAACAAATATAATCACTGTTTTTTTATTTCATTTGTTAGGTATTTGTGAGCCTGGTCACTTACTTTACACTAATGGTACAGTTTAAGATGTAATTTTTGAAATCCAGAAGATACGTGTGGATTAGCGTCTGCATGGACTGAAGGAGAAAAACTGTAATAAGGAAGAATACCGAGAACATAAAAGATAAACAAAAGAGATGCAAAAGGCTCATGCCCTCCCATATGACAGTGTACGTTTCCTGATAGCGACCTGTTTAATCTACAAATGAATAAATGCCAAATAGTAAGGTATGTTGTTTATTTGGGGGAGCAAGATATACGCAGTTAAGTTGTAGATGAGAACTGTTCTCTGTAAACGTATCATGGACTTGATATATTTTACTGTAATCTGTCGTAGAGCAAAAAAAGCAATAGGTTATTGTTGTGTTACTTGTTTGTGAAGCTTTTTACGACTCGCAGTTCTATCGCGGAGTTATGCGCCTATTGATAACTGCTCCCTCTCTCGAGATTCGTGGCCTCTTCGATGTTGCAATAAGGAACATGCCACAAACATATCTTTATCTTCCAGTGTTCTATAAAACATTGACAATTGAGGATAAACTTTTTTCTTGTTTTAAAAGTGTTACAGTAGTTACGGAGAACCAACATAGCAATATAAACAGATTTGTTTGGTTATAACATTTAATATTACAATTTTTTAAGATCATAAAAGTTATTTTGATAATTTGTCAGACACATTCTCACTGTCTTAAGGTAAAGTTGAAATCATATGAGTAGGACAGGGAGGGCTCTTTTGGTAACATCTCAGATAAGTATCAACATATCTGAACACCGCCATAAACTTTCATGCAGGAATGCAGTAATACCTTGACTGGGCCAGAACCATAGCGTAAAAAGGACTCAACAGAACCTATTCCGACTGTTGTTTGCCTCGTAATCCGGTCAAGGAAAAACATAACCAACAACAAAGATTTATGGCCCTAAGATGCAAACTATCAACCACGTTCACTAAATCCAACCGATTTTTACGTTGATAACGTTGATTATCAGGTTGGTGATACCAGGGACAGGAACGTTCATTTTAAGCAGATAATCAGATTCTGTGGAAATGTAAGCCATCTCATAATAGGTTTACTGTAACTAAATGCATTAATAACATTATAGCATAATGATTTCAAGAGGTAGGCTGGCATGAATCAGAGTGGGACGGGGTTTTAGGCGCAATGACACTTTCGTATTTTTGATATATAATTTGATGTCATGGTAATTGTTGGATCGAACAACACTGCAAGGTACTTGTATTAATCTTTTCTGCTTATTCGTTTAGATTTGTAGACATTTTAAATTCCACGTCCTTCTTTATTTTCGACGTGATGTGGAGCCTTTCTTCTGCTTTAGGATGAGTTAATTGTGCTTGAGCCAATATGACCTTCTCTCTAAATCTTCTGTGTTGGCCTTTTCGATTTCATTCAAGTGCTGCTATCGATGATATAGCACAGTGACATATAGATACTTTAAGACCGACGATATTCAATTTACATATAGGAGGAAAAGAAAAGGAGGAATTGAGCCTTGAGGGTACTCCTCAGAATATCTTTTGTGTTGTAGAGTTGTTCATCATCATTGTTATGCTAAAGTTTGATTATGTAAGCGATTCGTTGGGCCGATTCTGGTGCAAAGCCTTTCTAAAATGAAAATTTGGAGCTTATTATTCCCCGTAGACTTTTTAATAAAGTTTGGCTCCTTAAATGCTCTGTCACAGATCCGTAAGAAAACTGAAAATATTTCTGAAGACTTCTAGTAGGTTTATATGACTTTAACTCTATGAAATTCTTCATTTTGATTAAGGTTGGTTGTAATTTCTCTTTCAAATTTCTCTTTTAAATATCCTGTCAAATTGAAATCAGTACAGTCTAGTTCTTTCTTTGGATTATTTGGCAAAGAATTTTTATACACGTCCAGAATTTTTCCGTTGTCCTGACATGTTGCTGAAGAAGATCCTTGCATTATTTTCGTTTTCCTCTTTTTGTCAAATTGTTTACTTGCTTCATTTGTCGTTTTAATGCTGACCATCACAGTTGTACTTCATTGGGCTTTACGGCTAGTTTGGTCTAAAAAGCCTTCTTTGAAAACTACCGAGCTGGGTTAGATCCCAGCGTTGGCCAGCTTGAGAGCTTCTCTTTACCATAGTCACGGGGTCCACTCAATCCATGAAAGGGAAAATGTAGAGACTTAAACTCAAGAAGCTCGTTGGATGGATTGTACCTGTGTTTGGATGACACAACCTCTTCAAACCTATATTACGCTGGAAATACTTGGAAAGTACGTAAAGGGTCAACAATTATCACTGAGTAGGTTGTTCGGTTGATAGAAAAGCTGAGCTCTCACACGACCATATCGACTTGGGACTCCTACAATGCGACAGTCACTTACAAATTTACAATCGTCAACAAAATCTAAAAGTAACAACTCCACTTACTATTCTTAAATGGTGGCTGTTCCAGGTAAGTACAGATTTAAAAATCTTTGGAAAGCAGATCGAGTTTCTGAGCAATGAGAACACCAAAATGTTACTAGCTGCCAATTTGTACTGCAGCACTTGAAAGTTGTGCGTGCATTGGGACCAGAGGTAAAGAGGATTGACAATCGTGTTACCGTGCCTATTTTACACCTTCTCGATGAATGATGCTGTCATGGATCATTATTAACAGTTTTCAGGCAAAATTGTGACATCAAAGTATTGTCAAGAATTATGTTACCCAAATTTGGGGTCAAGTATGTCGAGAAGAAACTTCAATTGTGAATCTTGCGAAGGAGAAACTAAGCATCAGAGAACTGTGAGCTGATTTTTTACGAATCATAAAATAACCCCCCCCCCCCCCTAAAAAAGAAGCTTAATGTGCTGGAAGAGACGTGTTTGTTGCTTTTACGAAGAAAAGGTACTTTGCTGAGAAAGATGAGAGCATTCATTAAGTGATATTCAAGCAGGAAAAAAATTGTAACTTGCAATTCTTTGTAGTGTTAAATACATAAATAAATGTCCCGTTTTCATGTCACTCATCTCTTTGTTATTTCCTAACATTGCCAATCGGATAATGACTTGTGAGGATAACAAGCGTGTCCTTGAAAATGTTTTAGTGAAAAATATTGATAGAATCCGGAAATAAACTAATAGGTCGAGTTGAAATTTTGTAACTCAAGGCTTTCTCTTATCCTGATGAACCATAAATGTTCTGATTTCTTAGTACTATGTTACGTAGGCTTTAAGTATTTAAAACCTTGATAGTCGAAGTAAAACCGTTTGATGATTTTTTTCTCTCTTTGGCTACAATGTTATGAAGTCACGCATTTCTCACTCAGAGAAATTATATGGCATCAGGCATAACAATGGGTTTTTAACTATTTTTATTCTTGAATACTAAAAAAACATATTGGCCTCAATTTTCCTCATTTGAGGATCTCGAAATTATCAGACGATCAAGAGAACTATGTGAAAAGAACCATAAAAATTCTGAAAGGAAAAAAGTCTTGAAGAGGGGAAGAACATCGGGTGTTAATTGTAGTCATCAAGTCCAGAGAAAGGGGAAGTGGATACCTGGAGGGTGAACAAAAACGAACCCTTTTTCGAGGGAATTGTAGCATGAAAGGAAGAACATTCGTTTCTGAATTTTTCATTTTCATTCTTCTTCAAAAATAGTCATATCTTGGATACTGGCACTATCAAGAAGGAAAATGTCAACATTGATGTTTTCAAACATCTATTCATGACTTAAATACTGAAGTCTGTAACTTTCTATGTTGATCAATGCGTATCCGTCATCATTGCCCTTGTCATAACTGTATCCCTTGTTGTTTTGTGATCGTGATGAAACTATTACTCGTTACAACAGTAATCAGTTTGTGCCTGACAAGGAACGAGGTAAGTTATTCCTCTTCTCGATACACACCAGAGTCCTTAGAGAAACTCTAAACCTACTCTAAGAACCTTCTCTGTACCTACTCTAAGTACTGCTCATCTACTTGGCTGGCAGATTTGCTCTCCATTTGTCTCTCCTGTTATCAATTTTACAGGAATCGTAGAAGTTTGCCTCAGATGATTTTAGAACCGCGATACACAAAAATGCGTCTGGGATAGTTTTACCTTCCATTCGCCAGTGTGCTTTGTTTATGCCTAAAACGTTCATTTGTTTCATTATTTTTCCTCTAGTTTTGTTCACGTACACAATGTCTTTCCTTACTTTTTGGTCTTAGATGTCGTTTTGTATTTTTGAGAGGGGTGGGGGAGCATTCGAGGTAAAAACGAACGTTCGTAAAGGCGGGAGAGAGTGCAAAACTGGTTAAAATGAGCCTAAGTACTTTTTAAGGGTCCCTAAACGCCCGTAAGATATACAGCATTATGCAACCATTTCTATTTTCTATCAAGTTTCATGTTGGCCATCATTTGGAACTTTGCTGTTTCGTCGCGGTTGCGATAAACGGGAATTTACTGAGTGTACCGAGTCTCCTGGAGTACTAGCAATCATGGAATACAAAAGACGTCAAAAAACATGAAAGCATACGACGCTGGCAGAGTTCGAGCCCAGGATCTCCCATACCGAAAACGCCAACTCAAACGCTGCACTAGATAGTGCAGTAGTCTACAATCAGGTAAGTCGATGGAGAATTCTCAACGTCACCAGCAGCAAACTAATTTTCTCGTTTTTGTTCACTGTAAACAGTAAGCGTATATAGATGTAGTTATAAAAGAGAAAATCAAGAGATTTGCAGTACTCCTCTGTCCTTCTATAATTAAACACACACAAAAAAGGAAAGAGTTTCATGCTCTTGCAATCTTCAGGTGAATACGAAATTTTCCCCCTTATATAATATGTTCCTCCCCATGCTAAAAAGTGTTATTTTACGCAGATGCTCTACAATCCTAGATAAAGAGAAGTTAACTTTTACTAAATCACGGGGAAAATGGAACAAATCACGCAAGACACTTGCCACATGAAAGGGATGCCCATTCTATGTATTATCTGTTTTCTAGACCTCTCCGCTTAGCAGCAGGGAGGCCTGACATGCAAGTCTGCAAAGTGCGCTTTTTGTAGAACTTAACAACATTTTGGAGCAGGGGTTAGAGAACTTGCATATTTCATCATCCAAAATTGAAGGTACTTGTAGGCAATTTCTGCCGTATTTCAAATTGTGTCTATTTTGTTTGCTCCTGGCCTCACCGGAATACTGGTAGTAACACGAGAAACATTGAGATGACTATGAAATAAGCAATAGGACATGATTCCGCTATTGATCAACACCAGCAAAAGAGAACTCAAAATCATGACAATTTTGCACTTGCCCATTCTCGATAAAACAACAGTCAAATTGAACTGCTGTTTACCAGTTTGAAAAACTCAGCTCGTAAGAGACCCACCCTCAACTTTGTCCCTGAAATGACTTTGTTTGTGATACTTTATTGTCGTTCTATATTCGTTCAAGTTAGGTCCATATCGCTTTGTAACCAATTAGCGTTCGTTTTTCTACTTTTACAATTTTCGATTACATTTTTTTCTCAATTGTACTTATCATATATGGTTCTGGTAAGAAGTCATAACGAAACATCTTCTTCAGTCTACCAAACGAGTCATCTTTTACTTGGCTTATTTGTACTCAGAAGCAAGCGGGGTCTCTTGTAATCAGTTTTTCTATGGCATGTAATGAATATTTCATCCCGCTCTCAATAAAACCATTGTATCTTTTTCCATTGCTGATGATTTAAATATCCATATGGCTGTAGCAGCTTGTACACTTTCTAAAATTGCAATCTATCCTGAGTAGTTGGTATCGCTTACTCGCTGTCATCCCAGCTTCTCTTTTACTATGTCCGCAAGTCCGATCATTTGTCTTCCTCTTCCCGAAAACTACCCCTGTAAAGATCTGCGTCGGGATGCCCCTAAATGTTGTTGGGTGTTGTAGGATTTGACTTAAAAAAACAAACTCTCAAATTTCCTCAGTTATATAGTTCCAGTTTGTCTCCTTCTGTGCCCCACTGGGGTCTTAACAATTTGTCCTCCTTTATATGGCCCCCTTTCATATCTCTCAACTATCTGGCATTCAAAGACCCAGCGTTTGCAGTCATAGATTGCTATTGCGAATAATCAGTTCTTTCGTCAGCGAGAAACAAAGTCCTGTGAAGTAAAGATCAACATCTGTTTGATTCCAAAGTGTATGAATCTGCATTTGGAAGTTTAAGGGACTTGGCTAAGGTGACACGCCAATAGATTTGTCAAGTGGTTGAGAAATTGGTGCAATGCCTTATTATTGACTACAATCAATAAATCGCGCTGGGCAGCAGCTCGCCCTGTCAACCAGTGAGTTAAATATAAAAGTTGAGCCTTTCAATTAACAGATCGATTCTGATAACAACCATCATTAAGCTAACATCGGACTTGAATGCACTGGCAGAATGGGAGGACCACGACGCTGTTTCTACTGAAAATTGATGTATGTTCTCTTTACTTTCTACGCAACGGGCTTTTACGTGCACCCTCAAAAAACTATTCCATTTATCTGATGCCTACCTGGCCCCTTTATCAAATATAGAACTGGTCGTGAGCCCCTAGTAATGATGTTAGCACACTCCTGGGATTGAAGCTTTCTGAGTTCTTCCTCCGAAACCTGCATCCTTCTAAACCTGAGTCTTAAAGAGATTCACTATTAATGCCAAAACGACAGAATCCGCTATTTTATGTTTGCATAAGTTTCGAGGCCATCCTTCACGTACATGACCTTTTCGAATCTTTTTGCAGCAGACTGAAGTGTTCGGAAAGGAAATGAAATCCAAAACCATATAGCTTTACTAAACGAGAGACAGAGTTGTTCCCTTCTAAATCAAGAAGAGTTGAATACCCCACTATTTGCATATCAAAAATAAACAGAATTAACATTTTAAGGAACTAATTAACCTGTTGCACCTCCGTAAATCTATTTAACAGTGAAACAAGTGAAAGTATTTACTATGATGCTGAAAAAACTTCGGGGCTAGTTACACGAGGCACATTGTATGTTACAAGTCAAATAATGGGATAAAAAATTACTATTATCCCTATTTTATGGTTTCAAAATTACACAAAACTTCATGACAGATTGTCTATGTTAGGTATCACACATGCTTCAGAAACTAATTACACAAGCTGAAAAAATTTTGACCTTATCAACTTGAGTCAAAAAATTATTTGCACGGTCTGTTTCACAGCCTGAACATCATCCTAAAAGAAATGAAACTTCATGCTTGGACTGTCTTTCATACACTCTGCTTATAACAAAGTGACATTGAATACATGTGCTTATGTGGCTTCACTAAAACTTTAGTACATATGTTGTGTGCACTCATAACGCTACATTTCACTCGCAGCGATAGAAAGCTTTAAAAGAATACGTAATTAAATAACTTTGAAGAAGCCGTTTGTCCATGGCTTATAAAGGTAGATGATGTCGCTATCTTCTTAACGGGTACTCTCATTTCTTCATACAAACTTAAGCATTGTTTGCACTGGATCCATTAAACATCGTATTTTCATCGCTCACTTCCCATCTGCTGGCAGGCTGTAAAGATAAGTCGCCAACAGCACCAGACTTGAACCTGCCAAGAAGAATCTGAATTGAAAAAGAAAACAACAGCAAATCAACAGATGAAATCGCTTTCGGGTTCTACGTAAGCTCAGGCTGTACAACTTCCAAACAACATCTATGCCCCACGTTTGTCTGTATTCAGTGTTTGTTATTGCTGCTAGTGGTTCTTACTAATTAACTTAGTCTTATGCAATTCTTGAAAAACGTTAATCTGCAGATTGATTTTGTGAGACCTTCACAAGACAATCGTCACATCAAATCATCGATGTAAATTTATAGGGCTAGTTTAAGACTGAAACATATATAAGGAGATGTAGGTCAAAGTTGCATTAAGTGCTACTGAGAGATGTTTTTACCTGCTACCTCGAACAAACTATGCTTATTTCCGAGCTGTTTCTTGCCTGTTCATCGTTTGTGCGTTATAGTCTAGGTGATGAACGCTTAAAAACATGGTTTGTGGGGAAAAAATATAATAAAGCTGATACTTTGAGCATAGCTTCCTTAAGGCATCTAAAACCCCTACAAAAAGCCCCATGTTTCCCATATGAGAAAACTCAGTTCAAGCCCCTTTTTCATAATGGCACATACGACAAATGATAAAAGTGCAAGAAATAGCGAATTCATTTTGTACTTAAAAGCCTTTTTCGTCTGACACTCCTCAGAGTACAATTGGTCAGAAAATAACCGAAAAGGGAATCAACGAAATTATTTACCCAACTGTGTTTTACAAGGTAGCCAATCAGAATTCTGACTGTCAGATTGGTGTTGTTTTGACCAATCAGTGTGCGTGAAGTTGAATGGTTAACCGAAAAGGCCCAATGAAAGGAAAAATTCTTTTTGTCTACTAAGCAACAAAAGTCTATCAATTTGCGTTCTAGTTGGTCGGGATTTCTACAGTGTTCTACTAGTGCAGTTTCATCTAATAAACCGGCCTTAACGATCAACCTCCTTCCAATTATTGCCCTCAACCCATCTGATGAGTCTACCATTTCATTTACACTGCTGTCTATCATCTGCCAAGCAGGAAAGCTCTGTGAACTGACCCCGTCTGTTATTTTCGGCTAACCCCTCCGGCTAAATATTTTCGATATCATCCATGCAGAAAATCTCCCAACTGTTTGCCGTCTCGGATGTTTTACATTTTGATGAGTTTTTTGGGGTAGTCTCGGTGACATTATGAAAGGATTCAGTCTTGAAGATTTCCTCTCTGCAGTGTACGCTGAAAATAGTGTAATGCATATGTTATCAGGTAAAGCAGTATCTATAGCAATCTGAGGGCATCTCCTTGTAGAATCATCATTGATGTTGCAACATCTATAATGTGTAGCGACGTATGGTGTAGTGTAGTGTAGTCTAAAGACAGCAACAATATCTTGCAAGGGATGTTAATAAAAGTCAATCCTCCACTTACACGCTTGGGATGAAGTCTCCAATAAAGTAGTAAGATATGATTGATGACAGTACAATAGAAATTGAAGTTGCAAATCCTTTAAGTATATTGTCAGCGTATTTGACCACGGCAGCAACAATCAATCCTCCAAAAGCCTACGAAAGAAATGACGTCATATCAAGTTTACTTGTAATCTTGCATGATTATTAATTGATTATTAAAAAAGATTAGCAAGTTATTATCAGAAAATTTTCAAAAACGATTTTCAAACACTCCTGTGGATAGTAAATTCGAATAGAAGTCAAAGATTGCTTACAAAATTGTCGGGTTCATAACAATCTTAAGCTGCAGAGTGGCGAGTCTACTAGCCCATTCCTCGCCAATTCCTCGCCCCTCTCCCTTCAAGTAGGGATGGGGTCAATGCAACAGCATTTCATACTCCTTGAAGTTTATGGATTCGTGATTCAAAATTGAATGTAAATAAATAAAATTCGACACGAATTGCGCAAAATCGAATCACTTGGTCATGCATAGCAGGGATGCCAAATGGATGAATCTACGAGTCTGCTTTACCCTTGGCTTCAAAATGTTCAAGTAAACCTGTATATCTTTGTTCCAGTGATCGCCTTCAATATGGATTTATTAATCAAGCGAAAAACACATCCATCAGTTAATGTTTCGCTCCCCTATTATCACTTATTCACATGTATTGACTCCTTAACAATATGCCGCCTTATTCATTTGAATAGGGGATCATAAGTCATATTAGAGAGAAAAAGCATTAGGAAAGATCTAATACACAACATCTCGTTTGTTGTTAGCTCAAACCATCCGAGTAACATAACTAGTGAATGAAGAAACAGCTACGATAGTGGTTGTAAACACAAGATTTGTGAAGAAGAGTTTCCTTTTGCCCTCCATCACTACCACTGGTTACGAGAATGCAAATTGCAAAGCTCATTGAGAGAAAACTGCAACCAATGCAGGGTCTACTGGCAAATCATGGAAAAGTTAATTTGTGATACAAACTAAAGATCCTACAGAACTCTCCTAATTTCAGTGAAGCTTTTCGTCGATTCTCTCCAGACTCAATGAAGACACCGACAACAATAATAATATGATTAAACAGGAATATAAGGATTAAACAAGGGCAGGATTTGACAGCAGACACGGTTTACGACGTCCACGAAAGAGGGTAACATTAACGACGCGTAACAGAGCAAAAAGAACACCAAAGGCGGTACAGTAGGTCGACACAGTTCGGAGGAGAAGTAATGAAAAGAAACGAAAACGCAAAGTTTGTCAAAATCAACAATTGAAGAGCACCTTATTCACAATTCTGAGTGTTTTCGGGTTTAAAGCAATCAGCGTTTCAGTATTTTGGGAAAAGGACGCTCTAAACTGCATTTCGGTATTTTAGAATTTTTCCGTATCACCATATCGAAGCCAAATCTCTGAAAGCAAAAAGTTTGTTTTTGGATAAAAAATTTCCTCGTCCTTTAGCTGTACCGCTTGGCTATTATTTTGCTTCCTTTTATGTTGTTCTACATCCTTTGCTTTAGTAATTTTTTATTATTGATCTCTATCTATCAGCTTAATCACATTATCATTGTTACCCACATATATAGTCTAAAGAGAATCGGAGAAAGGTTTCACTGAAATCAAGAGAGCTCTTTTTTGTAGTATGCTTAATTATGATACGTAACAGGCCCACACTAGCAGAGTCTGAACCTCCGCAAATATCATTGCTTTTCCCGTAAGAAGGAGGAAGTTCTAGACCTCCATGTCAATGAAGACAAATCTCGTACTGGCTGTAGCAAGATGTTCGCAAATTGCAGTGGACCATCTTAAGGAAGTGATAAAAAAGTCTAGATTTCGAACAAATCAGCACAGGGCTTAAATTTCAAAGGGGCTACACTAATAGTACTGCTACAAAGTACGAGAGAAGTGAGAAAAAAACTGAAAAAAGAATCAGAAAAGAGAATATATTCAATTGAAATGAAGTGTTTCAGAAAATTTCTACATATACCCTACATATCATATAGGACCAACGAAAGTGTTAAAAATGAAATTGAGCATAAGCTGGAAACCATGAGACACTATTATCAACGATTAAAAGGAGGAAGCTACAATGGTTTGGACACATCAAACATCACGTCAAACGTCAAAAGTTGAAAGTAGCCAACACTGTTATGCATGCACAAACGTCGCTAAAGAATATTGTGGAATTGTACGAGGCACACCAAAGCTGGTTATTGTCAAAAATGGAAGACCATGACTGATGCTCTCAAAGTCCATTTATAGACATCTATACTTGGCTCCTGAGTGTGATGATGACGATACCGACTAAAGGGGGACTTTGACATCCCCTCCCACAATAACAGTATTGCGTCTTAAAAACATTTGCATGTTCGACGTGTTTTATGTTTGTTTATATAAGATACCCGAAACGAACACATGTATATGATTGTACAGCATGACTATGATTGATGTATGTGTAAGATCATGAAAAAGGTGGAGCATAAGGGCCTGTTTAAAAGAACTTGGCGTTAAAAGAGACAGCGAACACGAACGAAATCGGACAAAAATGAGATGCAGGCTCCTCCAAAACTTCCTATTGATCACAGTAGTCAGTTAGAGCAATTTGACATTCTCTAAATGGCCAATTCCAAAGCAGAAACCTGTGAAATTTAGTTAAAGGGGAGCTAAAAGCAGCTTAAGAAGCAAACGCCCGAAAGTGGAACAAATTTAATGTTCGGCCAAGCTATTTTCCTCTAGCTATTTCGTTTTTAAACAGTAAAATTCGAGAAATTGGTCCCATTAATTTTTCAACTGGTAGCCCTGATGCTCAGGGCACATTATAGTACAAATATACACATTTCTCCACTTACGACTCAAATCGCTGAAAACGGAATTCTCAATGCTCTCTACCACCGTGGATTTTTGTATGTTATTCAGGTTGACATTGATACCGAATTTAACTCGTATAGTTGTTTCCCGGTTCACCTTTCCAATGCCTATACTAATAGTGATGCAATGCGATGAACTCAAAAATGAATGACTTAAATATTTTTTAAAATGTCGCCGTGAAGAGAAAATATTTACTAGGCCTAAGTATCTAACACAACATTAGTTATGCATACTTTCAACCTGTAGTCAGGATCTAGGGAAAACATTTCGTTAACTGCCTTTGTAAAAGTTGCTTTCATCATACTGACTGCTTAATGACCATTCAAGTGGTCCCTGTGCATTACTGACAATGTTGACCGAAAAGACAAGAACATGTGACGCCTGAAGAACGACCTACCTACCTACCTACCTACTTCTCTATGTTTTCGTATTTCTGTATGTGCTTATGATCAACTCTATCCCCCAAACAAGATACTAGCTAGGGCTTTCGACTGGTATCCTTGCGTATGACGACGTCCAATGGCTAAATAAGTCCAAACAAGTAAAGACTGGCCTCAACACCTGCTACCAATCTCATATATCACATTCGCATGAAGCTGAACATTATCCTTTGACTATAAATAACGAAGGAGAGGAGATAATACAGACCCTGAAGACACGGGATGACTAGCAAGCCAGACTTCTACGCGTTTAGATTACAATGGTGAACAAGACAATCCTTTCAAATATCTTCACTTCTTCTTAATGGTTTGCAGATCAACATTCCCCTATCAAACTGAATAATTGCTAGCTGCTACAGTTGACAACAAGTTTTACATTATCGTAAAGTAGACGAAACTTCCCAAATGAACAAATATATTTATTACCTGTAATAAAACAACGAACCAAACCAAATTAGTGTATCCTTGAAAGAATCCTCCTTTTAAGACGTCCTCACAGTCACTGTATATCACACCAGTTAGACCAAAGACCGTCCCGTAAAATGCTATCAAAATACAAGACATTTTAATGTAGTTATTCCTGGGTTTATTAATTAACTACAATACAAAGGGATTACTCTATGATTCGGATCGAAACTAAAATGCTTTAAAGTAAAGAGATCTTGAAATATGAAGGGAACTGAAATAGACTTGACCCATTTCATTATCCATCCGACTTTAATCAAGAGAGTACCAGTACTAAGATGTTCACTTAAATCACGAAAATGTCATCTACAACTAAAAACTTAGTGGACACGGGAAACAAAAACGGGTGGCTCGTCCATCTAAACGATGATCTGTCAAATCCAATTAAGACAGTACTCTTCCCTCACCCATTAGAAGAATAAACGCAAATGGCTGGGTGAACATTTTATTTCGATTTTGAAGCCTTCATTAAAAAGGCCTGATTTGTCGTATAACTTCATATAACGTCGCCCTATTTGCCCAGGGTGACCAGCAAAAAATTTCCAGGCATTTTCCAGGAGTATTTTCAAAATTTCAAGACATTAGTATGAATACAATCAACACGTGTGAAACCATATATTCAAAGCATCCTTTGGCACAAGCTAGGGGTTGGCAGGTGCAGGAGGGAAGGAGGGTACATAGTATATTGTTAGCAAACAATGAAATCTATTTTGTGTTTCTGCTGGTAAAGATTGGCGTGATTAGTCTTTTTACACATATGGAGTTCCTACACCTAGAATGACTGGAATGGTGAAAGAAAAAAATACTGAAACCTCTAACTAACAATTCACTCTCCAGGAAAACGATAAAAATCTCAAATTAACATATTGGTTTTGCAAGTAGACAATATTCACTGTCAAGAGCAGTATTAAAGTGTTTTCTAAAAGTGTTAAAATATTATCAAATACTAGTTGGCTTTGGGTAAACACACATAATTTTCAAATCACCCCCTTGATAAGAACTGAAGAAGAGTCCCTAAATTGATTACCCATCTTGATCTAGATTAACAAGTTAACAATCAATTTTGGTGGAACAACGTGGAAAGTCAAAAACAGAACAGATTCTCCCCGCAGTAAAAAGGAATTTTTAAGACCACAAGACACGGCTAAATACATAAAAAGATATGAGATCTAATACAAATCGAGACTTATCCCTCTAAAATCTTGTGACAAGTCATAAAACCACAAGTAACATCAGTAAACCCTTCAAATACATCATCATCTTCCATGGTTTCTCCGTGTCATATATCAAAATTATGGAAAATAAAATTTGCGTTTGATAGAAGTCCTTCAAAATAATCTAAACTTTCACCTATTATGTCTAAATGTCCTGAATTTGAGAGAGGTGCTATAAAATGACTTGTTTTGATGGGAATCCATCTAACTACCATAACGAGTTTAAATGTCTGATACTTATTTGTTTTAAGATGTTTGCATTTATAGAAGAATTCAACAAAGAAGTAAATATTGTGATTGGTTCGAGTTTTAATGGGTCAAAAAAGAGTGTTAGAGTGCATGATACAGTTAGTCAGTTGCATCTCGGGGGATTCTAAGAACATGGTTAAAATGGCACGTGTCAACAAGAAAATTCAGTGTTTTCACCATGGAATGCCAAAGTATGATTACTGAGTTTTTAATGAAAATTGCAACAAATCTTTTTTGACCTTTGTCACTGTAGCCAACGAAATTCAGATACTGGAAACGCAAGCCAATGATAGCAACTTACGGAGTGAATGTATTTAATTAATTAGAAAACAATGGTCTTGTCAACACAATCAAGATTGAAGAGAGAATGAATCTAAAAAATCTTCAAGATGAGGTCGGCAAGAACTCAGGGTCATCTGGAAAAATTTCTATTCGAAAAAGTTCCAGGAATTTCAAATAAAAAGACCACAATACAAATTTTTCCAGGTAGTTCAAGGCCTAATATATTTTTCAAGGCTTTTCCAGATTTTCCAGGAGTGTTGGCCACCCTGTGGACCCTTGACATGTTCGATCACAATAGGATCAAATCTGTCCTATACGACAAGACTGAAAATGAGAATATCCCAATAAACACGGCAAATCTTTAGTCTTATCGTATTGATTAGCCATTCAGTGATCAAAATCAGGAATCTTCTTTCACTTTACAAAACGGCAGCCGATGTTCGTGAGTAGGATTTCGCTTTGGCCGAACCAAGATGTTTTCAAAAGGCCTAGCTACTCGATGAAACAAAATACGAGGCTTTGCAGTGTGGCTTATGGTATAGAAAGTTGTAACCTTGTTCAAGGTTGATTACAAGCTACAATTTGCCGGCCTAATTCGTAGTTGGTATAACATTAAGTCTATTGTTCAGGTGCCTGATTTTTACCTTCGTCGATCTAAGTACGACTCAGGCCAATTTTAATAAATCTATGATTATTATGAGAGATTCACTCCCGGTTTCTGATGTCAAGGTAGTGACGACAAAGTTTAAAAATGACGCCTACGGAGCGCGATGCATAACATCATAAGCATGACTTTCATCGACGCACAAACTACATTGCTGATCCTGAAAGGACACAATGTAGCCATTTAAGGGAATAATGCCGTGCGTTTAACTTGTAATTTTCGAACACTGTGGAATTTTTGATGACAGATAAACCAGTTGCATAAAGACTGTGTAGCTTCTTTCCCCTTGCAAGGCTATAACATATATTCAGGGTGAAAAAAGATCCGAGGTCCTAGGTTGTTCTGCATTTCAGCTACTGAACTCATCTCCAATTCCTGGACCAAAATCCTGAGAAAATCCTTATTTCATTTCCCGAAGTATTCTCCAATTTAGTTTGTACAAAAAGTGGCTTATAGATGACATCAAAAGTAAAGCATGTGTTTGTGCTCCTAAATCGTCAAATGTGCCCTGGAGCGTAATAACATGTAGGAATAATCCTGGGCTAGCTAAGTGATTGAATCGGCGGAACATGTAGTAGCGTGTAAGTCGGCGGTGCAACTGTTTAGCGCCAAAAACAACATTGCCCTCTGCTATAAAGGCTGACAGCACAATAGATAAAATCATCACCTGCGTTCCAAGAAGAAGATTTAAGGAATTCCTAAAGCAAAGCAGAATGTCGCTGCCTAATATTACATTTAGTAAGTTGAATGTAATCATTAACAAGGGGCGAATATCCAGAAAGGTTCAGGTATACAAGTAAGTACGGGGGATGTCATCTGCTGACACTTTACGGGGAATGGGTGAAGATCTACATGTTACTGATTAAGACTATATTTTAATGATTCTGCTAACGCTAGGTTCTTGACTCTAAAACCATCTTTTTATCAACGTTAGTAGCATCAAGTGTACTTCTTGGTTGAGAAGAAGTGTTTCCGGTTTGTTCCGGCCACACAAATTCCAAGATGTCACCGGCACTAGATGTGTTCGTTCATAGTTGATAGTATAAGATAATCATCTTGCTTTTTGAAAATTTCTCTAGTCGACCTTAGCCAGATCATAAGTTCTCTCGGCTGAAAAACTACGTAGGTGAATCGTCATACAATCTGGAACGGATATCATCAATGCGAGTTTGTACCCATTAATATCTTCACTATCAAATTATAATGCACAATTCAAAAGAAAAAATTGCATTGAAAGAGCATATAAGCAAAGGAAACAAACCTATTCTAATAATTAGTGGGAAAAACTACAATACATACCAAGCTGGAGATTCCTCATCCATAATGAAATCTTGCTTCCTTTGAGTAATTTTTCAAAATACACACCTGCAAATCCACTTGAAAAACATGCGACTAGCACCGATGTAAGTCCAACTAGTTGTGCAGAGCTAGAGTAATTTTTCACTTGAGCTTTCTTGCTACCGTCTGGCATCTGTGTGAAGGATGATAGTGCACACGTTTTCATACCACCGCCGGGTTACATTAATAAAATGATAGAAGATTAAGCACGGATTTGTTTTTATCTTTTGAGCCCCTTCAATCCCTTTTATGAGACTTTTCATGATATTTGTGAATGTGATTGAACAGCGAAATTTGTAACATAAGAATAATATAGATTTTGATCATCAACAAAATATTGAAATCACAATCAGGCAAAACATATCAACAACAACAACAACAACAACAACAACATCAACATAAATGTATGTCACTTCAAATAGAAATATCGATACCGAATATTGTCACGCTGACAGACTTTACATCCTGATCACTGTTTTTATTATTACTTTACTTCCAAATCATACTATGTCATAACTATGTCATATTTCCTTAACGAAAAGTGACAAGATCGATCAAAAATGATAGGAAATTACCATATCCTCAGTCAAATGTAATAAAAAGCTTCAAATATGAAGTAAAATATACGTTAGGATCCTTTGTTTCGACTTTCGAGGTGGGGAAAGAACTAATTATGTGTCGCCTTTCAAACAAGTGGTGACCACGCCCTTAATTATGAATATCTTCAATTGCGCGGTCAAACAGCGCACGACCAGTCTTAATAAGGTTCAGTCACGCCATCATACATCCGATGACCAGTGAACAAGCAGGGAATAAAAGATATGGCAACTATTTCAGGTAAATGTCAAATTTACAGAGTGCTTAAATCGAATGCAAAGGAGCAATGTATGAAGGCAAAGCTTTTGGCAAGTTTTATCTGTACCAAGTTAGCAGATGACCTGAATCTAAAACGTGACTAACACAAATATCAGAATTCGAGCAACTTAACCTTTGCGTCTGCATCAACTTAATGTTGTCTAGTATGTTTGATGCTTCTACATAGTAAGTTTTCTTTCTTTGCATTTTAATTCTAGGTGTACTTGACGGAGTGCACGATAGGAGCATCAAAAGTGCTCCTCATACGCGAAAAAGCACAAAAACAGAAACTAGTTTAAAGTCATACGTAGTTACATCAAGGTTACAACACTAAGATAAAATAAATGAATTCCATCAATATCTCTTCATTTACTGTACTGTGTAAGTTCACGTACAATGGTCTTGTTAACGCACACTTTAAACTACTCTTTGGGATTGTGACTCACTGCTTCTGCCTTAATTTCGAAGCTTGATTACCATAGTACGCACAGCGCTACATGTACAAAAGACTTTTTTCAAAGAAGAAGATTGTTTGGCACCAAAAGTTCAAGAGCATTCTCTTTGTAGTCTTAAATGTTTACACTTTACATTGCAAGAGTCAAAATTACAAGGTTAGGATACGATGCGGTTGCATTTTTACTGAATAAGATTTCATTCAAATAATATGACGTCATACCACTTCCACGAGTACTACTACGTAAATTAAAATGAAAAATCTTGAGACATGTAATAGTTGCCAAGACCTTTCAGTTACTTTTGCTTTGCGACAAACGTAGAATATACGTACGGTAGAGTAAATCGCTACAGAATACTAAAACAGGAAGATAATATCGATTTGTGTCCCAACCTCAGCCAGGGCATTGACTCTACCTGGAACATTATGTTCAGATGACATCTTTGTTTGTGAACATAGCACAACTTTGACAAATAAAAGGAAACCTACAATTTTTGGTTAATGCATTTCATGGACCTCTTTCTGCCCTAAAATTCCAAGATGAACTTCATCAAAACTTTGGTTCACCGCGCACTCATGATCTGTTCCAGGGACAAATTAATACCAGAAATTGATAAAATAATACAAACGTTCCCTTCTCACGGCTGTTCTGAGGATGTGATCGACTAGACCATCAAAGCAAAATCATCTCTGTCTTTTGGACCAAAGAAAAGTGCCGTGTAATTAAAACCGCCTGGCTTGGTAACGATTCGCTTGGATTCGAAAACCAGATTAAAAAGGCCGCAGGGAAGTGTTCCGGCACTGTGACCCCACGCATAGTTTATACATCTAGGAAAGCGTTCTCAACTAACCAAAAAGACCGTGTGCCTTCCAGAAATTGCAGCATCGTTGTGTACTCATTTTGTTGCCAGTGCAAGGCTAGTTATGACGCACGTACGACCTATAGGTTCGGTGATAGAATTAAGCAGCATGTTCCGTCCTGTGTTCGCTAAGCTCCCACAAGGAAAAAACACCTTCGGTTTCTAACACCAAAAGCACTGCTAAACAATGTGACTCTGGCATAGGGCAGCACTTGCTTGAAAACCCAGACTGTGCCAAAATGTATACGGATGACTGATTCCGTACAATAGGTAAAACTAGATCTGCTTTTCACTTTGCCGTTCTAGAATCCGTCCACATCAAGACACGAAAATGGGTACATAACGATGCTGCCATTTGTGGAAGGTACACTGTCCTTGTGGCGGTTTTAAAAGTGATACGTTGTACAACGAATCGGTTTTCAAGGCGCAGTAGGATCAGGTTTCATTGTGATTTTAATGATAGAACCTCGATTTTGAACCAATGTTGTTAATTTCGTTTTCATGATTCAGCTTTCAAAAACATTGACGATTTTTTTCGGTCCATGTCCTGTTGACTGGAATAGACCTGTCTCGAAATCTAGCAAAATGGCTCGTTGAATAATTGTTAATGACTTGGTATGCCTCAATGCAATGCAAGGTTGTCTTGTCATAAAACAACAACTTTTGAATAGGTTATTATTTAATGGAAGGAGAACGAATCGGATCATAAAACTGCTTTTATGTAAGCCTTCACTGAAAGCACCCGTTCCATCCACAAGACTGCTCGAACACGACATAAAACAACATATACAAATATTAGTTTCAAGTTAAAAGAACATGTTAAAATGTGGCATAAAGGAAACTTTGACGGGCTTGCAATGCTTACAATAGCCTCTATACATACCTGTACCAGGGCAACTCCCACCATTAAAATGACTAACGACAACCATTTCAGAGGGTTTAACTTTCTTCCTAACATGGATACTGAGAAGAGAGCAGTTGTCAGAATTTTCAACTGATATGTCACCTAAAGCAAGATGAAAAAAATAATAACACACTTTATGTGGCAAACAACAAAACCAAAGTGGTTACATGGCTCTTCTTGAAATACAATAAGACATGTATCATAAACATGTATAAAAAAATCGATACTGGGGGCAGAGTGCATATGCTAAAATAAGCCGAAGAAACATTGGCGGTGTAAAGTTAGGAAAGGATGTGCAGTCTCTCCCATTCTGTTCAACATTTACACATGAATACTATTCAGAACCATATGTATGACATTAACATCAGTAGAAAGAACTTAAATAAGCACAAATATGCAGCGGAAAATGTCCTCAAAGCTGAAACAACTGAACAGTTTCAAGCTATCATCAACATGATAACTAAGACATAGAACCAAGACTATGCTGATAAGTAAAACAACACGATCCAAAATGTCAGACCTGATATTTGGCAGTATAGAGATAGATTAGATCAGGCATTTTTCTTATCTTTGCCACTTAATTACAGAAGATGGAGGATGCAAGGAAGAAGCAAAACGACACATCAATATCGCCGGAGACAGGTTCTCCAAGCTAAGCAAAACACTAAAAGGTAAAGAGTAACTTAATCACAATCAACTGAATTGCTAAATGCTATGACTGGTCCACACTTCTGTAAGGTTTTGAATCTTAAACCATTTAAACCCACCCACGACGGCACTTCTAAAAGGCCTTTAAAAGTGAACATACGGAAGTTCAATCTGCGTATCCTAGGCAGAGACGGCAGAGAAAAGCAACAAGTCAAGACAATTCATGAAACACAGTTGCAGGTCTTTGGGCACATCATTTGGAGCGAAAATAGTACATGAGTGAAAAGAGGAGAAAGTTTAGCAACATCCGGGCTACGACAGAGCTCGGCGTTGCTGAAAAATTACGAAGGGTAATGACAGGCAGAGTAGCTCCATCATCCGACTCTACAAAGAATCGAACTTAATAATAATACTTAGCCGATTACAATACCTAGATGTTTTTGTGAGGAATTCCTACGCTGCAATAAGTATGACATTGCCAACATCCCGCCGGCAATTATTACATAGTTATAAACAAAGGACTGCTTTCCACTACATGCCACTTGATAGTCACGATATTCATAAGGAAGGTTTGTCAATTTTCCGGCGTTACGAGACCACAGAGCCACGAGACTAGAAATGTATTCGGTCAGCCCATATGCGGGGGGCAATTTCCGGAAGAAATCTCTACAGGAATTCACCGTACCATTCACTATTTTAACTGCAAAAGAACCCTAGTTTTTAAAATTAGAGGTGTTCTCATACAGCCGATGTATACAGCCGATAAAAACAACCATCGGCAATCATCCCATACCCCTCAAAAATTGCCTATATCAACCGTACCTTATCACTTCACATTCGTGCGAAGAATGTTTTGCATTGGTTTCCTTTATTTAAATTCCTAAATTTCTGTAAATCGTGAACAGTCTTTCAAATTACCCTTTACGGTCCTATTTAATTTCCACAGGTTTCCATCATTCATCGGTCCTTATTCTAACAACAATTCCAAATGGGTATTATTCATTAGACAACCACCTGCCATCTCCCAAAACCTATGCTGTTTTTTGCAGTTTATTTCCCTCACTCCAGAAGATTTATAACGAGGAATAAATATAGGCAATAGTTAACACACTACACCATGTAAAACACTATATGACTTAACGCGACAGCATTTTATAATGAAGTACAACATAAATCCTGTGTAACTGATACCACAGTCCATTGATCAACCAGTGACAGAAAGATGTCATTGTATGGATTGTATTCTTTGGAACAATGTTCACCAGATATCAGAAACAGAATATGGTTGTAACAGTTTTCATGCAGAGAGTTTGTTTCAACGGCGACCGTATTGAAAGGCTACTCAGTATCAAAAACGTACTAACAGTGATTGGAAGTTCTCGAACAACTGTAAACAACATAAGTTTAAATGTCACACATGAATAGAGATATGTTGTCATACCTGATACGTTGCTGCATCAAGATTTGACAATGCAATGTACAATAAGTTATTTTGCAAAGTATATAAAAGTGCAGGAACAGTTAGTTTTAATCCTTCCCTCCATCTCAAATTGATCTCCTGATGTAGCAAATGAAGAAATTTCACTATACTTCCATCTGCATCATAGGTAAGAAAACTGACACAAATAACCAATTTAATTACTTCTGATGCTACAACTGCTGTCGAGACAATATATGCAGATCCTGAGCGAGCAGCTGTGCGTGTATATCTCATCACCAACACAAGGGTTGATGTTTGTACGACTAACACACCAAGGCAGACATACTTTAGAGGCACGTATATGGATGAGGATACTAAAACAGAAAGAAAGAAAAAAATCAACATATCACAAACATTCTGAAATAGTTGACAATCTTACTCCAAAGTAGGTCTTTATTTTTCTTATTTAGAATTTAAGGGTAATATTCTACCCATTTCGACTAAACTAATAAAAATTGCAGTTTGAAACTCTATCTTCCCCTTGATTTTGTTCATTTACATTTAGAGTACACATTAGACCAAAAAACCTGATCTCCCTCAACCATACATCACTCTACGGATACTGCCTTTTTGAAGTTGGCCACATTAAATTCACTTACATCTGAACCTTTCATTGATATCTACTACAACCATGATGATATTTACATATACACGATTTAGATATCTAAAGAATGTTTTACTGGAGTCATTAATACAAAAACTTTCTATGAATGAAACATTATAATCGGGAAACGATTTAGGTGTCATTGGTACTTAAAAAATATAACAGAAGTAAACAAAAGAACTCTAGTATCAAGTGAATAATAAAGACCCCAGTCAAGTCTTAGTTGTAGTGCTATAACACAGCTGCAGGGAACAAAACTAAGCATAAAAAACTAGTAAGAATTTCGAGGAAGTGCAGTCTTTCTGGATAAAGGTCTGTCCCAATTGTGAATATTACGGCAAACAGCGCCGTCCCCTCAGGAGGAAGAAATAAGGATTTTTCAAAAACAGGCAAGAAGTAAGTTTTCGAACCAAAATATATATTAGCCCTTGTTAAGAGCCTTATATTTCTTCCCTGATCGTTCCGTATTTCTTCCCCTTCTCACATTAGAAAGCGGTTATTTCAGAGCCCTAGACTAAATTTTTGTGACGCTTCGCGCCAACTAGGGTCTCCCAATTTTCTAACCTGGCCCTTTTAGCTTTATTTTGAAAATCAGTTGCAAACTTTTCCCTACCTATCGCTTTACATCTTTAGTAGAAAAAGCAATGTTCAATGTTTGCCACTGCAGCAAATACAGGTCGCCATGGCAAGTGTGCGACAAAAAAATGTTACTTCAAGCTCAGAAAGGATCTCAAAACAAATAGGGTAGTGTTATAGCATATGTAATGCATGTGTGGTTTCTCTTAGAAAGGAGGTTACTTATTGGCGAAGTTTCCTTTTCAAGAATGTCTGAAAGTTTGGGGATGACGGATGAAAATGGGAAGGTGTACATAGATAGAAGGTTGTCAGTTGAAATAAGTCTGATGATCTAAGCATCATACACAACATTTAAGGAGCTGAGAAGTCGAATTGTAAGAAGAAAGTTCATGCAGAAAACAAATGTCGATTATCTTAGTCAACCTAGAATTTATTGAATGATTTGCACAACAAAAATTTAGCACATCTTTGAAAAAATGACAGATGGAAGATTATACAATATGAACTGAAGAAATATCCCTGCAACCCAAAACAGAGAAGAAATAAGAGCTGCCTGGGGAGAGGGGGAGGGGGGAG